>PVIA01001360.1:0-288321 GCA_004024845.1 Tonatia bakeri | reverse complement strand
CCGCCCCCACCCTTTTCCCCTCTGAGATCCGCCAGGCTGTTGCAGGTATCCATGCCTCTGGTTCTATTTTTTGTACCTACCTCTAACCACTATCTCTTGATTTGCCCCTCTACTATTAGTCCCTACTTCTGGAATTTGTTTCAGTTTTCTAAAAAATACTTGGAAGGTTTCCTAACTCTTTACAACACTCTTGTAAAATGTCCTTCAATTAAACCCTTCTCAAATCACACAATTTGAATATTTAATTATTCTCCTCCTGAGACTGTGACTGAGAATCATCAAAAACACTTTATAGTGGGAATGTATTTGCTCACCTTCATTGCTCATCCATGAGGAGACAAAGTCAGGAAAGAGGGGAGGGATTAGTTGTGCTATAAAAATGCTTCCAAAATGTTATAGTATGCCTTAAAATTCAAAATTGATATTATAACACAGAATTTATCAGCAAAACACTTGAACTTGAGATGTGGGATGTTGTGTGAATGGCCTGTGCTCTCTGGCCCACTGTTTTCTTGTTTGGTAAGTGCAGTTGGTCTCTCCTGTGCCTCAGGCTGTGCTACTTGTCAGCTGCAGTTATTAATGCAAAAGCTCTTGTAGAGTTAAAGAACATGCTAATATTAATTATTAAAAGTAATGCAAAGTGAGATTTTCATTGTTTCAAAATGTTCATTATTAAAGTAATCTAAAAAGTTAAGTCAGAAGAAAGAATCGAAATCTTAGCACAGTAATTTGAAGGTTAAAAGCTCTAAAAAAATCAAAAATTAAAAACCTAAAACTTAGCAAGAATATAAGAAAATTCGTTGTATTCATATACTTGAATCAGTATTCAGAGATTAGATTTATGGTCAATGTGGAGTGTATTATTTCGAAAGCTACTTGTTTCATAGTGCTATCTTAAAGAAACTTTCCTATTTTAGAGTGCGAAATTTTTGACAAACTACTTTTTGTGACTATTTGAAATGTAAATTTTAATAATTAAAGCGCACATCTTGAGATGCAGAGGAAAAACACATGAGTAATGTGCAAGGTGAATTAAATATTTATTTTAATGAAATTATTCAGAAAGACCTGCTTGGAATGTAGTACTGTGAAAAATGTTGAAGGCAAGATTTTATATTGAAACAAAAAGAAGTTTAATGAGGAAGCATACTTTAGGCTGTCTCAAGGGGGAAAATATTAAAATATTTTAATATTTGCATTTACTACTTTTCACTTAAAGTATGCATAGATTTTAGTGGTAACAGCAATCTTCTCTCTGGTTTATTTTATTTTTTAAAATTTTATTGTTGTTCATTTACAGTTGTCCCACCTTTTTCCCCACTGCTCTTCCTTTCCCCGCCCCCCCACTCCCACAGTCAATCCACCCCCATTTTCTGTGCCCATGAGTCCTCTATTCACGTTCCTTTGCTTGCTCCTTCCCCTTCTTTCCCCCATTATCCCCCTCCACCCTCACTTCTGGTCACTGTCAGTTAGCTCTCTATTTCCAATAGTTCAGTTTAAATAACAAAAACTATGAAGAAGAATGTATATTCCTTTTCAAAACAGATTTTCCGTAACTGTTTTCCAGACCCTCACAAGTGAACATAGTGCTGATCAATATCTCCCTGAGAGGAGCTGAGACTGTAAAATACCGTGGAGAGCAATTACTCACATTAGTTCACGTAAAGTACTTGCTAACCAAGATCTTTTTCTTTTAAAATTAAAATTTTAAAAATTAAGAAAATGGACTTTAAAAATGTGGTGTCCTCTTAAATACCACAGTTATCTCAGTATAGGTGTTTGTGAACTTTTTCTGCGAAGTGCCAGAAAATAAATATTTGGGCATGATTCTGTTCCACTTGCTCAGTTCTGCTGTTAGGATGGAGGAGCAGCCACAGACATATGCAAGTGAATGGGTGTGACTGTGCTCTGATAGCCATTGCTGGGGCCATGGTTTGCCAGCTCTCTTTCTAAAAAGGAAATACTTTTCCCATCTGGCTTATTTTGCTTCACATGCTGTATTCTCAAGATCCATCCATGTTGTTGCAAGTGGCAGTATTTTATCTTTTTCTGTTTTTTTTTTTTTTACATGGATGACAATGTCTTAATTCTACAGTCACAATACATTGATACTGCCTGAAAACATAATTCCATTATTTTCTCTTTGGACCGTGTCCAAGCCCTGCACTATTTATTGTGTTACAGCTTCCAGGTGTTGGCTGCTGAAAAACTTGATGCTGTTCTCTACCCTTACCTTTTCCACAAACCCTCTTATTTTCTTCTCATGAAGTTTGTAGACTCTTCCATGGTCTTCAGTGTTGACTTTTAATAATGATGTGCCTTGGCATGAGAATGTTTTCATCCACTGCACTGAGCTCTCAACAGAGCTTTTAACTAAAAGTCATCATTCAGTTCTTGAAAATACTGTTTGATCATTTATTTGATGATTTTTCTCCCTTCTATTTTTTTCTTTCTGAAAGTTCTATTAGTTATATGATGAAATAGTATTCCATTGTATATATGTACCATATCTTCTTTATCCAATCATCTATTAAAAGAACTTTGATTGATTGTTTCCCTGTCTTGGACATCATAAGTAATGCTGCAATGATCATAGATCTTTGTGAATAAATGTTTTCAAAATTTTCAGATGGATACCCACAGGAAGGTTTCTGGGTCTTTGTTAACTCCTTTCTTAATTTTTTGATGAGCCTTCATACTGTTTCCATAGTGGCTGTGCCAGTTTAAATTCCCACCAGCAGTGAACATGGGTTCCTTTTCCTCTGCATATCCAACACTTATTACTTGACTGGTTGATCATAGCCATTCTACCAGGTGGGAGGATTTCATCCATATGTGGGATACAACACTGAAAGCAACAAATGAACAAGTAAGAAAAGCAAACAAAACTCATAGACATTGGCAACAGTATGGTGGTTACCAGAGGGGAGGGGCTAAGGTGTTGGCAAAGAGTAAAGAAGGTCATGTTCATGGTGATGGCAGATTTGACTTAGGTGGTGGGCATACAGTACCATATACAAATGATGTTCTATAGCTTTGTACACTTGAAGCCTACATAATCTTGTAAACCAATGTCTTATGAATAAATTTAATTTTAAAAAGTCAGTACTGTATTATATTTGATTGAAGAAGAGGAATAATTTTTCAGAAACACTTTAAGTACATGTTTAAAGTATTTCAGCTAAAATGAAGTTTACATTGGAAATAAGGAGATAACAAAGATTATGCTCTTACTGAATAATGTAATGTTTTTATGCTTTAAATACAATTGACTGGTTGTTTAATTAGGTCTAAGCTACTCTTGTGAAGGAATCCCGTTCTAGTATTAGAATATGAAGAATTACTTTGTCATCATTCAAGTTTCAAGTAACTGAAAGATAATGATCTCTACAACTAGAGGTATCTAAATTTAATTTCCAGTTACAGGTATATTAGCTTAGAGAACATGTCTAATATACTGAGCCTTGGTTTTTCCATCCCCTTTGCTTTGATGATAAAATTACTAATATATGATGCATTTAAAGTTCCAGACACATGGCAGGTAAATTAGAAACATTAAATTCCCTTCCCCTATCCCTCTTTTTTTCAACTTTCTATAAAAACAACATTGGATTTGAAGAAAGAATCACAATTGTTTAAGTACTGTGCTTGGGAGGCAAAGAAGAGAGAACTAAAAGGGTGAGGCAGAAGATAACTTCTTTTCTGATTTTTTGGAATTTTAATTTATTTTCAGTAACTTTGTTCAAATGAAATAAGATATTTTTATAACCCAGGGTATTTTGGAATGATCTGAGTGTTAATACTAGCTAATAATATTGCTTTTGTTGCCACACCTGGGGAAGAGTATCTGGCAGTCCAGTTTAGGATAAAATCATAGTTTGTTAGAATAATCTATGAATGCATAGTGTTTGCAGTAAAAATCATGCATAAGCATTAACTATCATTACCTAATCTTACAGAATTCAATTTATGTTTCAGAACTCTCAAATAAACTGCAAATTTATTTTCATATTTAAAAATGTGAAATAACATTGATCAGAAATGTAATGCTAAGGTTATGATTACATACCCAAAGAATAAAGGAACATATCTGTATGAAATGATTAAAAAACCATTTTAAGAGAGTATAACCCTTTATTTCATAACAAGTTACTGAGTTTATTTTGCATTTAGAATCATGAAAGTACAGAATACTTTCAAAATTTGAGCAACTTGCAAAATTCTCCCAAATTGACAAGACCGAAGCAAACCACAGAAGCCATTATAATCACAAGGCATTAAACTTTATTGTATGGACCAACTACATACACTTAATAGATGCAAAAAACTGATTACAGTGATTTATGGAGACCCGGCCTATTTCTGTTTAGGTGAACCATGTCACAAAAGTGTGTTGATTAGCCATTTCTGCTTAGCTGCACTGCAGTTAACACAGGCTCTTCTTACTCCTCTACAGACGCAAAGGTTCAAGGTACATTTCATTGTCCAATAATAAAACAATAACGTATTTCTTTTGCAACAAATATTGTAGAAATTGTTTGAGAATCAGAAATCAACTTCCAGAATTTGTCTGGTTCTATACCCTCCTATTTCTATTCACAGTTCTTTTCCTTTCCTCTCTTTGTCCAAATACATTCCCCCACAGTTAGAAAGAATAAAAAGTTATTTGATAAGAAAGCCCTCTTTAGTAAGTAACATATTCATTCAAAAATAATGACCTGGACAGAACTGCCTTATGATTTGTACTTCAGGATAGTATTCGTTTTCTTCACCTCTAATGTGGGGAAGCCAAAGATCCATAGAAAAAAATAAGCATTTGTTTGAAAATGTTCAAAGTAATAGCAGAAAAGTTTGTAATACACTCAGAATTTCTTTGTCATGTTTAGTGTCTATGTACACATAAATATGTACTATTGATACAGGACCGTGTCCCCCATCACACACTCTGTGTCACTCAGTGAATGTTTTCTATTCATCACGGTTTCATGTATGCCACCCGTACTTTCTTATTCAGGGGCTCTCTTTTCTTCTCCGTTGACCTTCTATCGCCAGAGTACTGACCTTCATCCTCTCTCACCCCCTGTATTATAATAGCTTCTTAACTGGCTTTCTTACTCCAAAAATCACACACTAATAAGATGAAACTTCTGTAGCTTTAAAAATGGCTCTATTGTACTTAAGCATCTTCATGAACTCTTCAGTTATAGTCTTACCCAGTCTCCTGAAGTTCATATTCTTGCCTCTGTACCATAGGACTCAAACTATCCTTTCAGTATCATATTGAATCATTTCTATATGAATCTCAAACTTCAATTAAAATTAAATTTTTAATTGAGCCCATGTTTCTGCTTCCTTATTCAAGATATTCACTTCACAGCAAAGTGGGATATCTGCTAAGCTCACCTCTTGACATGTTGAATCTCTGGCTTCCATCTCTGAACACATATCTTCCAAGAAACTTTCCCAGCATTACCTTTCTCCCTTAAATTGTATAATAAGTCATCTGATTGTATTTTCCTTCAGAGTTCATCTTTGTGTATTCCCTATTGTATCCAGGTATCTTACACATAATAAGTGCATAATATTTGAATTATGTCACTTTTAAAATGCAAACACAAAAGCAGGACTGACCTTGTTATCTACTAGAGCAATGTGGTCAATAGTGTTTGGCAACTCCAATTGAAAAGGTTTGTTTGTTTCAGTGTGTTTTAGTTTGCTTTTATAGAGAAATGGCAAGGGTTTCTGTGACTTTAGAGTGGCCTGTCAGGGGCTTCCTTGCAGTGAAAAACGATGAGGTCCAACAGACGCATAATAGCAGACATGCCTGGGCCTCATATGGCATAGCATTGAGGAGTGAGAGGAACCTGCTGATGTAAAGAGAAATAGCTTGATCGTAAATTATCTTCAAAATGTTTCGGGTGGGACAAGTGCTAAACCATTAAACTTCTAATGGATTACTTCAACTCCAGCACCATGATGGATGAAATAGTTGCAAATTTGGTATCTTGCTACAGGAAATTTTGCAAGTGAAAATAATCATTGGTATAGAACTTTGGTAATTTTATGTATGTGTATTTATTAGTAAACTTCCTCTTGTATAATCAAGGTACATGATGCATCTTGTTACAACATATGACTTGGAATATAATTTTATAATTATGGGCCCCTCAATATGAAAGTATTATCATCCATTTTTTTGTGATGATAAATCATTGGCAAGCATGCTGCTGCCCTCAGTTGTGGCCTTGCTCTAAAGCAAAAACACAGCATGTTTTATGACTATATATGGACTTAAGAATATGGGAACACATTAAAGAAGAAAAAGAAAACCTGGTAACTGTCCATTTATTTACACAAATTTACTGTGCTTTAACCTAGTAATAATCAGTTTTTAAAATACCTCAAGATATCTGTCTTTAACTTAAAATCAATCTAATGCATTGTCTTATTCTTAAATTAAAGCTTCATAGTTAAATAAATTTATTAAGGAATTGTTCCCTTTCCCTAATAAATTCTCAGATAGTCTTAAGGTTGTTTTTCAGAAACTGTTTGGTATTTTAGAAATTAGTTTCAAATGAACCTCAGTTTATCTATGCAATTGAAGATAAATAAAGTATTATCATGCAACTGTAAGTCTAAGAGAACAAAGTTATACAAATCATAACATCCTTTCTCAGAACTTCTATGTCTTGGTCACTTAGAGAATGGTCTATATGAATTAACATTTTTCTAAATGATTCTACATCTTTCAGTAACAATTGCCCTTCACATTCTCTGTGTCCACTTTTTTAGATTAGTGCTAAAAACATTTAAAGCAACTCAGAAACTCAAGTTCCAGAATCCAACAAATTAAGGCATAACTCACTGGATAAAGAAAAGGGTTTTTAAAAACTTTTTCTCAAGACAGCAACCTTTGTTAAAGAAAAGAAGACCAGGGATTCTACTGAATTCTCTTAGAAAATAAGCTTTACCTTATTTCTTATAAAAAGAGTCAAACTGCACTTTTGCCTTTTTATTCTAAGTTTTAGAAATGATATTTATATATTCTATTTCTGATCTATGTATTTAAACAAAACTGCTCAAAATACCACTGACTTTGAGGCAAAGTTGTTGTTCTGATGGTATATACAATGAATGTATATAGAAAAACATCTTTTATTTTTTATCACTTTTATTTCCACGTATAAATCTTGCCAACATTTAAAGCCAGGTCAATGGAATGCCAGTGAGAAAATAAAAAATATTTACACTAAGCCCTTTTAAGTACTTTTCAAATGTAGTCATGCTTAGACAGACTTGAAAGCATCCCAGAATTAGCTTTGTCCCCATGATAATCAGCTGCTGATAGTTTAAATTGCATTCCCTTTGAAATGTATTATGGAAATAGATATCATACATTTTAGTGAAGTGTTTTATTCTTCATAGGTACTTCATTTTTTCATTTATCCCAAAATTAATGTTCACATTAAGAATATCTATTAATACTCAATATTATAAAATGATGCATGAATGATTTGCAAATGAATATATTACATGGCCAAAGTTTACTTTGGCTCTCCATTCAAAGAAAGCAGTGTCGGTGGATATTAGGGCATTATTATTCAATGTATGCTTAATTTTTTCAGAGGCTTATAAGTATAGTAAAAAATTCAGACATAGTTGGGGAGCACACAAAGAAATACACTTAGGTTTTTAAAAAACTATGTTCCAGAAATATACGTACAAGCATGCCAGACCCTCACTCATGTATTCACTACCCATGTGAACAGGTTATTGTATTAAAACTAGAGTGTTAAATGCACAGGCGACAGCTTCATCTCCGTAACATAAAATAGGTCTTTATCAAAAAACATCATCCTGATAGTTGTTCTTGGCAATGCAAACAATTTTACATTTTATCTCCAATATCACTCTGGAGATTTTCTAGAAAATTAGGTGATAATGAATGAATATGGGTTTCTTAGAAACAATTGATATACCAAAGTGGGTACAAGAATATAATGATTTAAGCCTATATTTAACTCCCTCTTAACAAAAGATACATCTTGGAAACTATTAAACAACAGGCTTTACATTGCAGTGAAACTGCCTCTGCTCCTGTCTTTAACAATGTGGAGAGTCCCCACAGTCCCATTCATTTGAGGTGCCCCCAGCAGTACTTCACCATTAGCGTGACTTCGGGCCCGCCATCACTTCATAGAGAAGAGGACATCACAACAATTTATGATGAAGTCGTAAAACTGACAGGGTCCAAACTTAGGAGATAGAAAAGGCAACATATGGCAAATGCCTAAAACTGTTTCTAGAACATGTCTAGTCTGAAAAATGTTGATAGTTCATATTTAACTACCGTACTCTCAACATGAACTGTCACTCAGTTTCCTAGGAAATAATTCTTTAACCAGGAAGCACTACTGTTCCTCAGTGTTTTCGTTAATGTGAGGAATGAAACACTTCTGTAGAACATCCAAAAAAATCAATTCTCTATTCATTTAACTTCAGTATTGGCAGAGCTAAATATTCCAGGGTTAACTTCTTCATAGGACATAAATGCAGTGAAACAGAGAATAAAGTGGCTAAATGGAACATTCTTATTATTCTTTAAACATGTATTTTAAAAAGATGGCATTAGTGGTTTCCATCCTAGTTCATAAATCATCAAAAAACTATATAATCTCATTAACCCATGTCACCCCAATAAATACAATTTTTAGAAAACTAAATGTAGTCTGTTCTATTTAATATTATGTCAGGAAACAGACATTTAAAACAGATCAAATTGGCCTCTTAACAATGTAAAAATTGGTGTTTTCTTCTTTAATTAATAAGGAATTTAAAATTACTATTTTCTTTCTGGGAGGAAAAGATCTTCAAAATGAATCCCAGGAAATCATGGCTTTAGGCTTTTAACTACCTATATTCTAAATAAGGCATGTAAATAAAAAGCAAGAAAAATCCAATTATCAATATTTACTAGATAAAAATTTCTATATAAGTATTAGGCATTGGATTAGGTATGTGTGTGTGTGTGTGTGTGTATATATATATATATATATATAGAGAGAGAGAGAGAGATTATATTTAAATAAAATATGTTTTAAAATTACTCCATCTTTAAAATACAAGTCAAGAAATTTAGTTCAAAATCCTAATGTGATATAAGTAAAATAAACAAAATTCAAGTAAAAGTATATAATGATAGTTACTAATTGGCTGAATTTTATAAGTAATCTCATAAATTTAAGTTAATATGAGAACTTCTACTTTACTTTCCCATGAAAGCCTTAAAATGGTTATATTATTCACATTTTAGTCATTGGTTTCTGTGAATTTTAAATTTAAACTTCATGTTACTGAAGTACAGTAGATTACATCAGATTTAGTTAAACTTCTTGTGATTTTTCTTAGTAAGTAGAACTTATAAGTAAAGATACCCAACCCAATAAACCAGATTGAACAGAGCAAAAGCGGTTGGGAAAAATATTCGCGAATAGGAATCAATTTTGGCAATGCGTATGTGGATCCTCCCTTCCCTCCATGACCCTGTCTTGCAATCCTCAAAGCAGCAGAAGAAGCTGGCACAGTCTTTGCCCTCCAAACACTGATAGCCATAGTCATCTTCTCCCTGTGGCAGAGAGATGCTGTTCATTGGGATCAGAGTGGATCCAGGGTGGAGTCCAGGGGATATCTGAGTGAAACAATAAATGAGAAAGATAAAACAGCATTAGAACAAAAAAGATCAGTCTGTTGCCTCAAGACTAGCTCTAAAAAAATCAGTAAGAATAATTTTAGTTTCCCAAAATCAAAGTGGTATTCAAACCTAATGTAATTTTATTTTATAATTTACTTTGTATATTAACAATATTATTTTACATTTCAAAGATCATGCAGAAAAAAACACCCCTCAAAAATGAAATATATGCTATATTTTAGAATATGACCCATCAAAATATTAACCACAACTCTAATTCTAAAACAAAATGAAATGTATATTTCTATGATATTTATCATAAATGTTTGTTTATTATTATGTCACATTATGTAAGTTTTTCATTTAACTAATAATGACAAGAATAGCAAAGATGACATTGACAATGCAAACAAGTCTTGAAAAGCTGAGAATGAATTTAAGAAATGGTATCATGGAAGTTGTAGTGGATAAGATCAAAGCACCACATTTGGGAGAAAGATTGGGCATGAGCTAAAAACTCAGGTTTCAGAATAATTAGAGTTCAAAATTTGTCTCATTCTCCCCATGTAGCCATCCTCAAAGGTAAAGTTATATTGGCAACTAATTTTTGAGATGGCTGTGATGAGTACATTTCATAACTTACGTAAAATGATCAGTGCTTCCTCTTGCCCAGTAAAATAGCTACTATTATTATTAAGATTATTTGAGACACATATCAACTTAACTTTTATAACAGGTTCTTAATAATACTAATATTTTTTAATATAGGAAAGAGGTAGGGGAGAGTAAAGGCTAAAGGGAGCTAAATCCCTGGTGACAGATGATAACTAGACTTCGAGTGGTGGACATGGAATGCAATATACAAATCACGTTTCATAGAAATCTACACCTGAAACCAATATAATCTTATTAACTGATGTTATATCAATAAATTTAATTATTCAATTGGATATATATACATTCAGAAGGTATCCATCCATGTAATTTGAAAAAAAGAGACACTTATTGAAGAAGATACAAAATGCAAGAAACCTTGTACATAGGACAATGACGCCTCAGACCCCTTCAAAGCTGGCACATTGGGACCTCACATAATTCTCCCATCGCCATCAGCTACCCTCTTGTATTTTCCTGAATCTCACTGATGGTCTGAAATCTTTTTCCTTTCAGAAGTGATCTTAGTTTAGGGAAAAATAAAAAATTGCAGGGTACCAAATCTGGACTGTATCAGGGTGATTTGATGTTTTGCCAAAGAACTCTGCACAAAGACGTGATGCGTGAGTGGGTATATTGTCATGATGAAGCTGTCAATCACCAGTTGCCCATAACTGTGGTCTTCTGAATCATCCCAACAGTTTACATGGAGGAATGTTTAAGATTAACACAAAATTTGATGCAGATTCATTGTTAATTCATTATTCAATTCAGTCATTTTTAATGCAACAGCCACAGAGTACACATGCTCATTCAATGGTGTCTATCACCCCCACTAACTAATACAGGGAAGTCATCATTGTTCATTGATTTGTATTCCAGTCCACTCTCCTTGGTTTGCAGGTTACATCAATGCCTTGCGAACCATTCTCATTATAGTCACAATGGCTAGACTTTTTCTAGACTATATATATATATATGTGTGTGTGTGTGTGAGTGTGTGTGTGTATGTGTGTATGTATATATACATACATATATAGTCTCTGTGCATGCATATATAATATATACATATATAAATATGTATATATACAATAATATATTCATACACAAATAACACACATAAAATAGATATGTGTATAAATAACACACACAAATGTATATGTACAAATACACACACGCATACATACATGCATACATTTAATTAAGCAAGTTCAGAATTCTATGGAGCATTAATTAATCGCTTTGGAGTCAGAACAGTTTGAGCAGAAATTCTAGTTCTGCACATTAGAGCTGTATGACTTTGAACGGGAAATGTGACTGTTCTGCCCCATGCTGTATAAGTCACAATAACAATACACAGATCTATTGGGTACTTAAATGAGACAATGCACATAGAGCGCTGAGCAAAATATTTGAAACATAGGAAGTATTCAGCTGCCAACAGTTAATACTTATTGCTGTTGTCATTGCTCGTTTTGATTCCTAAAGAGGATATATCAAAAGTACCTATAAACTATGTGTTAAAACAAGTAAAAAAAAAAACAATAAAAACCCAGACACTATCAAAAATATTATCAGAAAAATAATTAATGAGCCCTTGAATAAAATGGCTAGTATAATATGCATGAAGATGGCAGTTTATTAACTCTTATACTTCAATACTGCTGTGTATTTCATGGTTGTCTTAGGATGTGACTTTACAGCTTATTGTAATTATTGGTTATATTATCTAAATAGCAAACACAATGCTGACATTATAAAAATTGTTTTAACCTGATCTAAATTCTTTCTAATAATCATGTTTATTATTTTTAAAATCTTAAATTTAAAATAAATATATCTCAAAGCCATGAGAATTAATTATGGTATGGAAAATTAAAAATTAAAAATCAGGGATTCTTAGTATTTAGATATATTTAACTCTATTTTAATTCAAAAGAGGAACATAGAATCCAAAACACAAAATATTAAAAATTTGATATATGTAGAAAGAAGTAATCACACTTTGTGATATTTTATAAAATAAATGCATCACACATGTCATAATATCCTTATTAGAAAGAAAATGTGCAGCCCAAAGATAAGGAGAAATGCCCTAAACCTAAATAAATTTATGACTCTACTCACTTAGATGTGTTATGAAAAGCAGAAGCAGTAGATTATTAAATGTTAATGACAGATCTTTTCAGGGTGACACTCAGGGATACTTGACCAGACTCCTAAATTTTACTGGAACACTAAAATTATGTGCAAAAGTGAGACAAATTGGTATTCATTTCCTTGTCACTTGATACTCCACTAGCATAGTTTGAATGCCAGTCAGAGTGAAAGTGATTAAAATATGAGTTTGGCATTTGGCAATGTTAAAGCTATATGATGTAAAACACATTCCATACATCACTCAGAACTGCCACAGTGGAAATACAGTGTGTCTGTCTGCAGATACCAGTTGTGTGCAGTGGGATGATGAAAAACTAAAGGGCATGGAAATGGAGAAAGACTGAGTGGGTTGTTTAAAAAAACAGACTCATCTTCAGTGGTCAAAATCTGATAGAACACCGATGGCCACCAACCACTTTCCCCTCTCCTGCTGCCTGTCCCCAAACACCAAAAGTTCAGAAATTATTCTGTAGTGAATGATGAATGTGAAAAATATATATACTTTATAAATTTGGAGAAAAATAGTCAACGAGCTAACGTAGTATCAATAAAAGAAAATATTTTGACTGACAAGATTTACCCAGAAACCACCAGAAGATTAATCCAAGAATATAAATATACTAAACCTTATTTATCTGAACTGAAACTATATTACCCACCTTGTAACTTCTCAAGTGAAGATCTTTTGCCCCCATGCAAATAACAAGCATTGAAAAACTAAATCAGTCCCAGTCAGGGCACATGCCTGGATTGCGGGCCATGGCCCCCAGCAACCGCACATTGATGTTTCTCTCTTTCTCCCTCCCTTCCCTCTCTAAAAATAAATAAATACAATCTAAAATAAATAAATAATAAATAAATAAATTGACAGTGTTTTAAAAAAAACTAAGTTTACGTGATATACAAAAAATGGAACAGGATTTTCTTTTTCAAGTGATAAAGTTTTTAGAATATACCATTTTTGAGTACTTTAAAAAACCACTAAGAATATAGCTGAACTTAATATTTTAAAAATTGATTACTTTCTCTTTATTATATATGCATATATATGGCTTTATATTAAATCCTAAATTACATTTATTTATAATATATTTACATATATAAGACATATTTTAGGTATTGGGAAATATTAATATCAATTAATATTAAGTAGTAAAACATTTATGTACAAATTATATTTACATATGTATTTATAAAATATGATTACTATCATCACTAATGATGTGCTATTAAATATTAGTAATATGATACAAATCATATTACTAATATGATAGAACATAGGTCATGTTCTTGATATTATGCAATACTGACTAATATTACTATTATTAAATTTCCCATTTCAAAAGTTGCACATGAAAATGCCAACCTAAGCATGGGTTTCCCCCACTCCACTTTTGCTAAGTCTGTCAGAAATTCAAAAATCATTGTTAAAAACACATAAAACTGAGTCTTCATGATGATGAGCTGCCCATCAGGATGTCAGAATTTCAGGTGAGATTTTGAAAGACAAAGAACAGATGGAAATAGGTCAATGCATAAAAGAGACCACAGGAAACCATACTTCAGAGGAGCCTCAGAAAGTAGGAACACGAGTGTGGGAGTCATTCTTCCCGTCAAAGCTTCCCACTCTAAGGTAGGAATGGATGGAAATGATAAACGGGAGGGGAAACAGGACATTAAATGTTTTAAATGTCCGCCTCCAGAGCAGAGGCACCTGTTTGAACTAGTGCTCATCTACTGTACGTGTAAGGAAGTCGTAGGGCTGACACTTTGGTGGTTGCTTCGGTAACATCTGAAAATAATAAATAAATAACTTCACGCTACCTTAGCAAGGATTAGGGTTCCTGAATTTGGTACAGTAATGTCCTAGTAATACCCTCATCATTCCGGAGGGTGCATGTGTGTATGTTTGGAAGCAATCAGATGCCATGTTTCCCACAGACACACATGAAAGTGAAACCTGACAGCTGCAAACTTAACAGTTATGTTCCAAACACACAAGGTCTAGTGGAAACTGCTAAGAAATTTCAAAGTAAAGCAATGATATAAAAGAAAAAAAAGAATGATGAACCACTAGACTGACTAATTCTAATAGTTCAGGAAACATAAGAGAAATTTATAATTAGATTACTCAGAAAGACTTGAAGAGATATTTTGTCCATTTAAGTCAAAAAGAAGGGAAAACAAAGAAAGTGAAAGCTCTCAAAAATTCAAGTTACTGTAATTAAAAAATCTAGCGCTTTGTAGAACACAATCTTGGGGAAGTTGGTCACAATATGTACAAAAATAAAATACCTCAATAAAATATATGATAAGAAGAAAATCTGGAATATGTAGATAATTAACCTAAAATCCATCTAAAAATAGTTTTAGAAGAGCAAATATAAATGAGTTGCAATAAAGAATCAAAAAATCCCCAGCTATAAAAAATAAGAATATTAAGCAACAAGGAAATGAATAAGGTCAATTAATTTTTACACTGTTGAGAAACAGGCAATAATGAAAATTTCAAGTAAGAAAATAAAAGACTATATATATGACAAAGAAATAATTATATTGGCATTAGAATTAATAATAATAATAAATTTTATGGATGATTTAAAGAGAGGTGAAGGCAGAGGAGAGAAAGAGAGAAACAATGATTTGTTGATCTTCTTATTTATGCATTTATTAGTTGATTTTTGTATGTGCCCTGACCAGGGATCTAACTTACAATGTAGGTACATCCAAAGGACTCTATAACAAACAGCTCCTGGGTCAGGGCAGAATTAGTCATGATAATGAATTAAGAAGTAGAGATTTAAGTGTGCTATTTAAAAATTTTAAATTAACAATGCAATAATTATGAATGGTAAGGTAAAACATTGAAGGAGAGAATAGGAAGGAGACATGAGAAATATATAGTTTTCTGTCCTTTATACCAAAGAGTTATAACTGCTTTGAAATATGCTACTGTAAGAATTAAAAATATAATGGAAATAATCAGAGGAAACTAAATAAAGAAATGGTTAAAATGTGGTTACTTCTGAGAGTTGGGAACAGGGGTACAGGGCAGAGAATTTTATTCTTAATTTGCACATTTTACATTGTTTAATTTGTTCATGGGTTTCAACCATGCACATGTATTACTTTTAATATTAGATTTTTTTACAGGAGATTTTCACCCCTGATTATTTGGCCCTTTTCTTCTGTAATAGTCTATGGTGGTTTCAGGAAGAAGAGAAATAAGAAGGAGCGTTACTTGGAAATCAAGATAGAAAAAGAGCTATTAGAGGTGATATCCATATACTACAGAGCTTTATATGACATTATCAAAACTGATATTAAATGTTACCTTATATGTTAGAAACATCCCACTTCCACTGATGCTTTACAATTATTTAAATTACCTTCTTGCTGTATTTCATGTATCACTAATATGAAAAGACCCTGCCTGTGAGTTTTGCCAAATACCATTCAGGAAAGAAGGTTCATAGTTTGTGAAACTCTATATTTATATAGCTTTTCATTATTCCAAAACTCTGGAGAAGAGAAGAATGTTTATTTATATAGATATGCACTGACCAAAACTAATTTTTTTCCTGTGGGGTAGGAATTGTGGGCAAAAACACACAAAAAACAAAACAACTGCCCCAATTTATCTCCACTCTAATAACCTAGGTCCAGCTCTCCATAGTATATTATATCTTGAATTATTGTGGCCTCCAAATTTATCTCCCTGCCTCTTTTGCCATTTAAGTGTGTGTTCTGTGCTATTTCTAATTATTTTTCAGAAACACAGATACAAATATGCTATCCTACTTGAAAACATTCATGGCTTACCAGAGCTGACAGGAAAAAATCTAATTTTCTTATTATGGTCCAGGAGACTTTCCACAACTTGGCATAAACCACTTTTCTACCATCAAGCCTGGCTCATTTTCTTTCCTGAGATTCCTATTTTCTAGACCAGCACTGACCAACACAACCGCCGGTCATAGTAGGAATGTTCTCTACCTGCATCATCCAAAATGGTAGCCACTACTCACTTGAAGTGTGATGAATACTATTAAGCTATTGAATTTTAAATTTTGATTCATTTAAATCAACCTAGCCATACATGGCTGATGGCTACTCTCTTAGGCAACACAAATGGGGGCATATAGCAGTCTACTTTTTATTTTCATGTGTGAGGCTCAACTTGGTTTGCACGGTTCCTTTTGTCCTAAATATTATTTCTAACTTGCTTCCCTATCAACCACAACTTACTCTTCAAAGAACACCTTCAACAATATCATACTTTCTTCATGATCTTCTCTGTCAAATTTCCATTGGAACAATGTTTACAAGTTTTTGAGTGAATCATTTAGGCTTGAAATGGAAGGCAATCACTCCCCCCCCACTGTGGCTCTCCTCAGCACCGCGCCCTTGTTCGGTCAGTGCGTCACTGTGTCGGAGCATGAACTCAAGATATTCCAATAAGAACATCTTCTTTAAGAGTATCTTTTACTTATATACAGCGTACAAAATATTTTGCTTCTGAAAAAGTATTTGAAATTAGTCATCTAATGGCTAATTCCTTTGTAGTTTCTGTGTTTACTTTGTATTTTTACATTGGACTGTTATTTGTATTGCACTTTATTATCTTGCATTTGCATGCCTAATGTATTTTACAATAACTAGACTTAAAGATCCCTAAAATGGAGAAGACATTCTATTGTTATTCTCTCCAAAGTGTCTTGTTCCTGGTTGGTGAAATAAATCTCTATCATTTTACAGTTTAATCAAATTGAGAGATTACTAATAAATGCTATCCTTAAATGTAAATATCAGGAGACAGGTGTAGGTAATACAGTTTCTTGAGGTTTCTAGTATCTATAGGCTGAATATTCTAGTTTCAGATGAACTATTCTTCAGTTGATAAGTTTACTCCTATTGCACTTCTGTGACCTTCAGTTGTTCCAAAAATGTTTTTAATTACAAGTCCAATATAGTAAACTTTTTAGTTTTTTAATAGATATTGACATAAACATACCCAAATCATATCTTTAATGAGCAGAAATAAAAACAAAAAATAATAGCAAATGGATGTCTCTATACTTTATAAAAGTGCAGTCATATAGATTTACCTGATTAGCAATAATATATGAATGAACAGGGCAGGAAGTCAGATTTAATTACTATCCAAGTTTTTCACTCAAAGTGTAATTTATTATTGAAAAAGATCATGAATTACATAACTGAATGGAAAGAAAAAATTATAGAACTTTAATTTTGGGGAATGGTTTTAAAGAAAATCATTTTTTATTCAGTAATATGTTAAGTTTGACTTTTGAATTTGAAATTTAGTGCTTCGAACTCTCATTTTATTTTCATTCCTTATTTTTTCACTTTAGTATTTTGTTTCCTGGGCTTATGCTAAATTTTAAATGCTTGACATTAAGATTTTTTTCTTAAATAACTATTCTAATACAGTGATTAGAACATGTGCCCTTAATAAATACTTGGTAAATGAATGATTAAATAAACATCATAATTTTAAAGTTTGCACTCCACTTTTTAGCTTCTTGAGAAAATGTCACATGCAGCGTGATTGAGAATGAGTAATCTGAAGTCAAAGTGATTTAGCTGCAGCCACTCATGGGTTGAGTATCCTTAGATGTTATAATATTAGTACCTATATTTTATATTCTCAGAATGAAATTGCAGAATCCATGTGCAGTTGTACACTGCCTGGCTTTCATTCACAATTTCCATAAGTAAAATTTTCAAGGTAGTAACGGAACATAGCTGTGAAGGAGGAAATGATGAAGTGGAAAATCCAGAGATGCGCTTGGCTTAGATTAAAGGAAAAAGGGAAAAATCTGCATTTCTCTTTCCTTAAAATCTAGTAGGTCAATATTAAAGTTGACACCATTGCCCTTTGGCGGTTTGTCCTTTCAGGGGTCATAATATGTCCTATGCATAAGTGAAAACAGTGTGAACTTGAGAAACTCCCAGTTTAATTCTACAAGGTGAAGTTCTCAATGACAGTTCTCAGTGTCAGTAGTGTGCTCTGCTTTCCTGGGATACTGTAGGAATCTGAAAGCAAATTCACAAAGATTTGTTTTTTGGAGTATAACATGAGAAGCAAAATATAATTTATAAGTATGGCGAATTTTATAACAAAACTAATGAAAACGGGGGAGGGGAAAAAAGCATTGAACTCTAGAATTTACCAGGTTAGGAGATAATATGGCAAACTTTGTGCCTCATTATGTAATGTCTACAGTAGTCTCACAAGCTTGCCTCCTTTGCACAGCTATTTTATACAGTTTTCATTTATTTGGGTACTTTGGAACAAATCCACTTTGAAAACATTTTCTGGAGTCAGCATGAAATGCTTTTTTAAGTTAATGTTGGAAAACTGGATGTTTACTTTCTGAGTTGTCTGAGGAAAAGTAATATAGAGGAAGGATTGCAAACTTGAGCCCTGGCACTAAAGTAGATCTGGGTTTGAGCCCTCCGTCCTTCACTTCCTCAGGATGCCCTTGTGCAAATCACGCAACTGGTACTCATATGTGCACAGACAGAACCACGCATGCAAAGTATTTAGAGGCGCGCCTGGTATTATCACCGTTAGATATTACTTTAAGGTTGTGTAATTACCATTATCACAAGAAATTATAGTCAGTAATGCAACACTTCAATATCTTAGAATCAGTACTAATATATCAAGTTGATGTGATGTAAGACTGATACATGATTGGGAAGAGGGAGAAAAAGAGTATAAACATACAGACACCAGGAAAGAACTGCATAGCTGACTTTCAAACACAGCTAAATACTAACACTAAAGAGGAATCTTTGTCTCTGAAAGGTAAATCAATGTGTGAACCACCAGTTGTTCAAATTCCATTTACTCACACAAACACAGAATCTCTTTATAGTATGATCTTAAATAATGTTTTACTTATAAGAACCCACGACTTGGGGAAAATTCACAGCATCCGTAACCAGTCTTTACAAAGGCAATCCAAGAGACTTTTCTAAGGGGAAATATAAATACACTTTCCTTGGTGGGCAATGTTAGATATTCCAGTTTTATTTTCATTTTATTTATTTTTGGTCAGGGTACCTCAAGCACCCATGTTAGTGGAAGTAAGTATAACACGAGTATTCAAAATAGTATCTCTAATAGAAAAATTGCTATATAAGATAGAGATTTTTCACATACCGAGGCTTTGCTTTTTGTCTTTCTGTCTCTAGCTGTCTTTACTTTTTTGTTGCTGGTAAAATAATGCAAGGTGCCGTATTCCATCAAGGCTGCGAAAACGAAAATGAAACACACAGAAACGAAGAGGTCCATGGCAGTCACATAGGAAACCTTAGGTAATGACTTCCTGGCTATTGTACTCAGAGTAGTCATCGTCAGAACTGTAGTGATGCCTGGAGAGGGAGGGAAACAACAGAAGATGAGAAATAACCAAAGAGACCATTTTTATTCCTTCATCGGATTTGGCAATATTGTGAGCAGAAATAAACAAAAGACACAAAAGGGTATGATTACTGTAATTCACAGAAAAAATGCTGGTAACCATAGCTACATTATGCTCACCGTGTTCTCTGTGCCTGTGTGTTTTTTATCATCGAAACTCTGAGGACTGCAAGGAATGGAATGCCTGGCCCCATCCCTCCTTTCCTCTGTAGTGGTAGATTAGTCTATATGGTAGACTAGTCTACAGTGGTTGACTAGTCAATGTTTAGCTGTCACGAGGCTGTGTGCAAACCTACCTTTGTTCCACCCTGAAAAAAGGTATTTATTTTATTTTTTTTGTTCTTAAAAGGGACACTTAGAATACTGCCTTTAAGTCTTCCTTCCTTCATAATATTAGCATTAAAAAGCTATAATTTCCCCTTTGAGCAATGCTTTACCTGTATCTTCCAAACATTTATATATTAAATACCTATTAAAATTTAGTTTGAAATATTTTCTAATTTCTCTTTTGACCCAAGGGTTATCTAAAAGGCCATGTTTCAATTTCTAAATACATGAAGACATTATAATCTTTATTATTTTAGAAAATTGTAATTTACTTTTATTTTTGTTGGACAATATGCCCTGGGAAATTTTAGTCTTTTGAATTTTATTGAGATATTAATCAGATTCACTGATATTTCTTTCATGGCTTTCCCTGCTCAAACTTCAGTAATAATTCCCTATCACATTTGGAATAAAACCCCAAGTCCTCAAAAAGACCTCCTCAAACTCACATAATTTAAGTATTGCCCACCTCTCCAATCTCATTTCCTACCACCTGTCAGTCAACTCTAGCCAAGGTTCTCTTCCTGCACTTGAAGCATGGCCTGATAAGGAAGATCCCACTTCAGAACCTTGTGGTTCTCCTGCTCAAGCAGTTTTTCTACCAGATATCCACCGGGCCAGCTCCCACACTTCTCCGTGTCTGCTGCCTCCTCAGAGACGTCTGGCCTGACTCCAGGAGATCAAATAGCAAACATTATGTCTACCAACACCCCTGCCATTCTATAGCCATTTGTTGCTTTCTCTCTATACCTTTATCACTCATCAACATTTTATTCTGTGCTTTTTGTACTTGTTCATCACTTATATTGCACAATTAAAATATTGCCGTAAACATGAAGGTTTTATAAATATTGTTCACTGTTAACACTAAAACACCTAGAACACTGCTCCTCTCATAAAAAGCATGCAATAAAACTTTATTAAAATGCAGTTTTAATTAAATGAGTTCAGGGAATTTTATATATATGTATGTATACTGAAAAAAACTTTATATCCCAACTACATAGGACTCACAATTACAAGATATATTCTTCAAGTAGAATCTATCACTTATCTTTACAATTGATTTCCTAATACTAACAAATACAAATTCATGCAAAAAATAAATCTACAATTGGCTATTCTTTTTTATAAATACTATGGCGTATGATTTTTGCCTTCATGCAAACTTATTAGAAGAAATCGTTCACTCAAATTCTCTTTGGAAAAAAATACCAGAATAACATTTAAAGACAAATATATAATACTCAAGTCATATTCAAAGTAGCATATAAATAATGTAACCATTTATTTACCTTAACACAAAAAGTAATTTGAAATAATAGTTGTTTAAATAGGAAGCAAAATTCAGGTATTAGTGAATCTTTTTATTTTATTTTATTTTCATTATTGTTCAAGTACAGTTTTCTGTTTTACTCCCATCCCAGCCCACTTACCCAGCCCTCCCTATCTCCCTCCCATTTCCACCTGCCCCTAGTTTTTGTGCATGTGTCCTTTATACTTGTTCCTGTAAACCCTTCCTCTTTTCCCCTGAAATTCCCCTGAAATTCCCTCCCCTCTCCCCTCTGAACACTGTCAGCCTGTTCTCTGTTTCAGTGTCTTTGGTTATATTTTGCTTGTCTCTTTGTTTTGTTGATTAGGTTCCTGTTAAAGGTGAGATCATATAATATTTGTCTTTCACTGCTTGGCTTATTTCGCTTAGCATAATGCTTTCCAGTTCCATCCATGCTGTTGCAAAGGGTGGGAGCTCCTTCTTTCTTTCTGTTGCATAGAATTCCATTGTGTAAATGTATCATAATTTTTTGATCCATTCATTTACTGATCTTATCCACCAGCTATGTCTACATTTTTGTTTAGACTCCCGGAGGAGCTGCATTTCAAGTACATAGCTAAGTGCCTCAGATTTTATCTTGCCACTTTTATGTGATTTGCATTTCAATCTTCAGTAATGTGATTCACTTCCTGCATTATTCTTGGTAATGAACCAATTGATCAATGAGTTGTCTTTGTATGTCAATATATGAATGAAAGTTATCATTTTTAAAACAAACATATAATAATTAGAAACATTTTTATTACATGATGTGGATTATTGAAATAGACTACTAAAGATAGAACCAAAGTCTACTTTATCAACTATGAATTACAAATTACCTTCTAAATCAGTGTTATTCTACAAGAAACTCAAAATATTCACAGACTAAGTACACATTTTATAGATTACAGAAGACTAGAAGCTCCTTGTTCCTTTAGAACAGTTGATTATTCATTAGCACTATTGTGAGAGCAAGGCACTTCAAAACCTTCTAACTACACACCAGTCAACAACTGTTGGCTATTAGGGGTTTAGCTCAAAAGAAAAATAAATTTTGATGAAAAGTGATTGAAAATGTTGAAATTCAGCGATTATGTATGATTGTCATGTCAATTTTTACTGTGTTTATGCTTTCCTTGACCTTTATTAGTAGAAAAAAATAAAAACTTTTCTAAAATTTCAAGTTCTTTGCAACCTTTTTCCTTCTTGTTTTTCATATATGTATATTTCAACACCATATTGCAATAGAGTACCTGTTAATTTTGCTTGATTTTTTAGTGTAGAGAAATGTTTTAATATAATACACTTTAAACGTCTATCACATTAAAAAAATTGTAAAAGTCCCATGATACTGTAGCATGATATTGTATGTCATACCCAGAGAGGTTCTTGCAGGCACTGCATCTTTATTGATCCAAAAAGACACCCAGGAAAGAACAACTGTCAGAATACATGGAATGTAGGTCTGAATAGTGAAATATCCCATTCGTCTGCTCAGGTCAAAGAAAATTGTCATGATAACATAATCCCCTGAAAGAAAAAAAAGGTTTATTTTGGCTTTAAAAATATGTAAAAGTATAGACTCCAACCCACAGATTTAAATGCAAATGCTATATCACTACTTTTTGTTTCCTTCTTACCAGAGATTGTGTGGCAAATTTCAGTTGAGTTCCGCAACCCTACAAATGCAAACTGATACAATCTCCAATATTTAGGATCGGCCACTTCTACAGAAGGCTTTTTCCACTTATACTCAATTTCATTTTTAGGGTATCCATCTAGATAATAAGTCAAAATAAAATATATAGATTAGCAAGATCAAAATCTGTTACTCTTGTAATATCATCATTATCCAAATACAAATTTTTTAATTCTTCCTCATATTTGTATTATAGCATATAGCAAAAGTAGAAAATACTGCATAAAATTTCTGTGTATATTTTAAAGAATAATCACATAATCAAGAAATAGAACCTTGCTAGCATCCTGGAACTCTCATGCGTACTTCATTATAATATTTCCTCTCCCAACTAGAGGAAATCACTAATCTGATTTCTGTGATAATTCTTCACTTGACTTTTGTAATAGATTTTTTTGATATGCATTTGTTAAAAACATAGCTTAATTTAGTTTCACTGAACTCTGCTTGATGGATGCTCTAATGAATACATTATTTTATATTTTCCTTCTTTGAATACATTTATGCAGTGAATTTTTGTACATTAATTTGAGTCATGCAACTGTACTATATTTGTTTATTATTTCTAATAGTTCTTTTGGTAGATTCTCTAGGGTTTTCTATATATAGAATCATGTCATCTGCAAAAAAGTGACACTTTTAATTCTTCATTCCGAATTTGGATGCTTTTTATTGCTTTCTCTTGACTCATTGCTCTGGCTAAAGCTTCCATATCTATGTTCAACAAGAGTAGTAAAATGGACATTCTTGTCTTGTTCCTGATTTTAAAGCAAAAGATTTTAGATTTTCATCATTAGGTATGATGTTAGCTGAGGGTTTGTCATATATGGCTTTCTTATGTTGAGATAATTTTTTCTATACCCATTTTATTGAGTGCTTTATTTATTTGATAAGATTATCTTTACCCTTTGTCTTATTAACATAGTGCATTGCATTGATTGATTTACCTATATTGACCCATTCTTGTGCCCCTGGAACGAACCCCACTTGATTGTGATGAATTATTTGTTTAATATATTGTATTCAATCTGCTAGGATTTTTGCATTTATATTCAGCAAAGGTATTGGACTGTAGTTTTTGGGGGGCTGTGTTATCCTTGCCAGGTTTTGCTATCAGGGTAAATGTTGGCCTCATACAATATGTTAGGAAGAATTGCCTCTTACTTAATTTCTGGAAGGTTTGAGAAGGCTAGGTATAAAATCTTCTTCAAATGTTTGGTAGAATTCATTAGTGAAGCCATCTAGTTGGACATTTCTTGTGCAGGAGGTTTTTGATGGTTGTTTCAATTTCCTCACTGTTGTTTGCTGTATTTAGATTTATCTATTCTTCATGATTCAGCATAAGAAAGTGATGTATTTTTAGAAACTTATCCATTTTTCTAGGTTATTGAATTTGGTGGCATATAGTTTTTTCATATTATTCTAGTATGATCCTTTGTATTATATCTGTGATGTCTGTTTCAACTTCTTTCTTTCATTTCTGATTTTATGTTGAGTATTTTTTTTCATCACTGAGTCTAGCCAGGAGTTAATCTTTTCAAAGAACCAACTCTTTTTTTTGTATTAAAATTTTGTACAATCTTTCTGTTCTCTGTTCCATTCAAATATGCTCCAATTTTTATTGTTTTCTTTCTTCTGTTGACTTCAGGCTGCTTTTGATCTCCTTTTTCTACTTTTTAAGAAGTAATGTTAGGTTGTTTACTTAAGATTTTTCTTGTGTCTTCAGAAAGGGTTGCAGTGATATAATCACCCTTCTCATCACAGTTTTTGCTGCATCCCTGAAGCGTTGAGATGTTATATTGCCATTCTCGTTTGTCTTCGTATATCCTTTAATTGAATTTATTAGAATCCAATGAACAAAGTAAACTAACAAAATGTAAACAGACTCATAGATAGAGAATGAACTGATAGCAGTTAGAGGATGGGCGATTGTCTCTGTATGTCTTTTGATCTCACATTTTATTCTTTCTTTGTCCCAGTCATTTTTTATTAGTGTGCTATTTAATCTCCAAATATTTGTGGGTTTCTTTACTTCCTTTTTGCAGTTGACTTCCAATTTCAAAACACTGTGGTAAGAGATTATGCTTAGTATTATTTCAGTCCTCTTAAATTTGTTGAGGCTAGTCATGTGACCCAACAACATATGGCCTATCCTTGAGAATGTTTGATGTGCATGTATAATTTGCTGTTCTGAGCTGAAGGGCTCTGTAAATGTCAATTACAGAGCCATTTGGTCTAATGTGTCATATGAGGTTGATATTTCTGTATTGATTTTCTGTTTGGATGCTAGAGCTATCAATGGAGCATTTAGGGCCCCAGCTATGATTGTGTTTTTGCCCATTTTCACTTTGGTACTGTTAGTCGTTGCCTTATATATTCTGGTGCTCCTGGATTGGGTGCATATATATTGAAAAGTGTTATGTCTTCTTGATGTAGTATCATTGTTGTCATTAGAAAATGTCCATCTTTATCCCTTGTTACCTTTGTTATCTTAAAATCTATTTTGTCAAATATAAGAATGGCAACCCTTTCTTTTCTATGGATGTTATTTGCTTGGAGAATTAGTTTCTACCCTTTCTCTTTGAGTCTTTGTCTTTGCCACTTTGATGTGTCTCCTGAAGGCAGCATATGGTTGGCTTTTTTGTTGTTTTTATCCAATCTACTGCTCCAGGCATCTTTATCGGTGAAATCCATTTACATTTAAGTTGATTACTGATGGATGAGGATTTTCTGTAACCACTGTATCTTTTGTTATTTGGTAGTTCCAAGCCTCCATTGGTTCTTCTCTTTTGTATTTCTGCTGGTGTTTTTGTTTGGCGATAATATATGCTTTTTTCCTCTGTTTCCTTTTTTATGTTATTTGTCTTAGTTTTGGGTTTTTTGTGTGGTTACCTTTAGCTTTATGAAAAAGAAATTTTCATGTATACAGTAGTCATTTTTCTTTTGAATGAATCTGATCTCCATCCTTCTTTGCAAATTCAGAAATGCACCCCCTCCTTTTTTATGCTTTGGTTAATGAAGGATGTGAAGGATTCAAATCCCAGTGACATTTAAAGAAAAATAACAGCAAAAAAAAACCTGTCAGATCTGTATAAAACTATAAAAGATCTTAAATAGCCAAAGTAATACTGAGAAAAAGAAAAACAAAGCTGGAGGTTTCGCATTAACTTACTTTGAAGTATACTACAGAGCAACAATAAAAAAAAGCAGCATGGAATTGGCAGAAAAACAGTTATACAGACAAACAGAACAGGATTGAGAGCCCAGAAATGAAACCACATGTATATGGGCAAATAACTTTTGATCAAAGCTTCAAAAACAAGCAATGGAGAAATGAAAACCTCTTCAATAAATGGTGCTGGGAAAATTAGAAAGTCACGTGCATAAGAGTTAAACTAGGCTACTGTTTGTTTCCATGTGCAAAAATTAATTCAAAATTGTTCAAAGACCTAAATATAAGATCTGAAACAATTCATGTATTCTGTTCATGTATGTGTATTCCAGTCCACTCTCCTGAGTTGCCAGATTGTATTAATGTCATACAGACTGTTCTCACTATATTAATAGTGGCTGGATTTTTTCTGGATAGACCTCAAGTACCTACATAGAGACTAGTCGGGTCATGGGTTAAATATAATTTCCACTTTATGGGACAATGCCAATCTATTTTCCATAAAGAATATACTACTCTATTCTCTCACTAGCCAGAGTATAAAAATGCATCCACATTCTCATTAAATTGATGTGGAAAGTGATCTTTACTTTTATTGGTTTGTACACTGTATTTTACTCCACATTTTCCTATTGTTAATGAAACCTAGCAAGTTTTAAATATTTTTATTAGATTCTTATGTTTCTTTGTAGAATTGCTTGTTCAACTTACTATTGCTTTTTTGAGATTTTTCTTCTTTTGTCTGAATTCTTTACATATTCTGGATACTAACCTTTTGTTAGTTATTACTGTTGAAAATGCCTTTACCTATTTTTAGCTGTCTAGAATTCATTCTTTCACAAAGGATATGTTTTCATTTCTGCAACATTTCCGGAAAATTCACAAGGACATTTTTGAACCAATAAATTGAATGAAAATTGGCTTGCAAATTCTTGTGAGGTCAGCTTGTTATTAAAATCTCTCAATAAGCTATTTCACCATGGTGTACTGATTGCAGAAGCAACTTTCCTTGTAGATGTTAGTGGTTGTAGAGGGGGATGGTGGAGGGAGCCTCATGTTACACTGTGCCCAGCCATTTGTAACCAAAATGTACATGGAGATTTTATTCTATTAGATTTCCAATGTTCAAGGCTGTCAAAATCAAAGCTTGAATTTATCTTGTTTGGCAAATGTCATCAGGTCAAAATGGCTCCAAACTTTCTTATCTTTCTGGCTTCAATTTCTTAGTGTGGATTTATGTGGCCAAAATTTTCTTTCTAGTAATTAGTAATACATTTTTCAAAAGATTTTAAAATGCACAGCTTTAAGTTTTTTTTTTAACCAAAAGATTGATTTGCCCTATTAGAGAAACAGAATTCACTGTCAACTTTACAAGTTCCTGAAACAAATTCATAATTTTGTACCAGGAACCCCTCATAGGCATGCAATGAAATAGCTGTTATGTCTCTGCAGACCTGATTAATACTGTTTTCTCTTTCCCTTTTTCATCTTCTCTCATATGTGCCTTAGAGCTCTGTTGTGCTTTTCCATATTTTTATTCCAGTTTATTATCACATAGAGACAATACAGTGCAGTCATAGTGCATGGAAGTGTGGGCACAAATAAAAACAGTGAGTTAGTTATTTAAATACTCTAAATCTCATGCTAATGACTTTTACATTGGGAGCTGTAGTGAAATCTTCCAAATATATTTGTTGTGAAATATTAATGTAGAAAGCTTAATTCTCTACTATCTCCATTATAGAGTGCCTGAAAAAAAAACATGATTATGTTTATGTCAATGGTGCCCAACTGCATTAGGGATAGATTATTAATTCCCAATAATGGAAATCAAAATATCAGAAAAGTAATTTAAGCATGGTAATACGTCAAACACAATAATTGTTGCAATTTCCAATATGTATGTGCATGTCAACTATTCCTTGAGCGTTTTTATGGACCAAGTCTTTGCTGTGATTTCAGTATAATATTAATTGAGAAGTTAATGTTAGAAAATGAAAGCAGTGAGGTACCAGATGATGAATTAAAAAGGACATTTTAATAAGACAAAAATTATTAAGAAAAGTAAAGAAAATCATTAACAAAGTCAAGAACAGTTATTAAGGATTTCATAAGTGAAGAAGTACACTATAATATTTATAAAACATATAATATATTATAACATATTCTAGATTATGCTTTATTAAAATCAAAATTCAAAAGAAAGAAAATAGAATTATACAATTGATATATATAGGCAATAATAATTTTAAAACTCATTTTATATGTTTACACTTGCTTAATTATATATTATCTAGAAAAGTTTTTTCCTAAAAATATATGTGAGGATAAGTATGTTAGTATTTATTACATAAAATTGATAATGTAGAAAGATTCTAATTATTTTCTTGGCACAAAATATTTGGTTTTTATACAAATTATTTAGCTCTAATCTATAATAATTTCTGTTTCATTTTTTCTTTTTCTAAAAATTATTGTTGACACTATTGCAGATATTTCCATCCCCCCCCACCTTTGCCCACCTCCGCCCAGCCCCCAACCCCTCATCACTGCACTGCTGTCTGTGTCTATGGTATACACATATATGTTCTTCAGCAAATCCCTCCGCTTTCTTTCATTGAGTGCCCCTTTCCTCCTCCCTTCACACAGCCGACTGTCTGTTCCATTTGACCTTGGCTCTGTTTCTATTTTGTTCATCAGCTTATTACGGTCATTAGATTCCACATATGAGATCAGATGGCATTTGTCATTCTTTCTTTTGAAAAGAAAATTTATTTCTATCTAGTGTTTCCAACTCCTTAAAGACTTTGCAAATGCTTGCTATTCATGTAGTAAATACCCTTCAACAAACCAATCTGTGTAACATCTTTTAAAACCCAATGTAATAAAGTTAATTCATGCCTGAGGAAGATGAATGAAATTTGAATTAACTTTTTACTCATGGCAATGCAATAACACTTTAACGCAAACGTATCTTAAGTACTTCTTTATTTAAAGAAAATACAAAAAGGGCACTTGGATAAAGCTAAAATTTACAAAGAATGATATAATAAAATACATGTATTCACTAAGTATTTATTATCATTTTCAATTTAAATTTAAGAAACAAATGTTATGGTAATTATTTTATCTAGGGGACCTGAACATAATCAACGCTTCTGAAAATTGTGTGATTTGATTTTTTAACCTTTTTAAATAAACAGGTTCTAAGCCTAAAACTCTTGACGTTACTGTGTATTTTTTCACTTACAGCTTGAAAATTCCAGTGGGCAGGAGTGTTCATCCATAGGGAAGTTATGAAGCTGAAGGTAACATTCTGCATTAATTGTCAACCTATTTAAATGGAAAAATAAATATTAAAAATGGGAAATAATTTCAAGCACTGAAAATTTTTGTCTACCTTTCAAACATTGCTTTGGTCTACAATAATGGACTTTGATATATTAGAAAATAATAATTCTAAAATCTCAAAATTTTAAGTGGTCACATTATAACATTCATAAATAAGTCAGACAGTCATGTTTTCCTCTCTAGTGAACTAAACCACCTTTGTATACATTTAGTATAATCTCTTCTTACAGTTGAAAATTTGTACTTCAGGAGAACAACGCACATGTACACACACACACACAATTAGCAGAGTGTGAACTGTTAAGCATAGTAATTTTTATTTTAATTTATTATGATCATCTTTCCATTATGGATATTCATAATAAGCAAATATGTTCAAGGCAATAATTAAATTTGACTCTTACATATCAATATTCATTTTGGCCTTTCTCAAGGATGTTTTACAACATCACTGAAAATGAGTGTTACACTGAGAAGTGTTTCCAAAATATTGCACCATAGAAGATTTCAGTGTTTGAAAGTATCTCTGTATTTCTTTGCAACTTTAAAAAATGGAAATGCATGAGTTGATCAAACATTGGTATGGAAAATAAGTTAGAACACCTACACGTTTTAAAGAGCATTACCGTAAAGTGTACAGAACTCGTCCGTCGTTCCAAATCCGAAGCAGACGATTGGGAGTTGTTATCCAATGAGCATCCGATTTTCTTGAGTTTCTGAAGAAAGTGTCAGGAATCCAAATTTTTCCAACCATATTACTATTAAGCATAAGCACTTTCATGGTACTGTTGAATTTTAAACGACTGTCAAACCAGGTTTGGGCAAAAATTATGTCGATGGTGTATTCCTAAAAGAGAAAAAGAAGAAGAATGACATAGAATAGTAAAACCACTCTTTTAAATGTTTTCTTTAACACTTGAATATTTTATTTAAAAACTCTGTAAGTTGATAGCACTTAAAATCAGTTTTGGTAAGTAAAAACCAATGCCATAATCTAAAACTTTTTTAAAAATTGTTTCTATAAGTCATGTAAAAATAATCCAAGATTTTTAATAATTACCACTCCTAGTGTGATTTTATATTTTTTGGAATTTTTATTCAAGAATTTATAATATATAGAATATAGTCATTAAGCACAAAAGCAAATTATCTCAATGTTAACAATTATATTAATTTTTTGATATTCATATGGTGCTTAAATCACAGAAAAAAATTACTAAATAAAAAATTAAAATGTAAATATTCTCTAAGTTTCTTAGTACAATTATTTAGATTACTGTTTTCAAATGTTTCAAAGCAAACGCACGTGCACATACCCTGTTCTGGGGCAGCTTCACAATAGTTATCTTTCGTGTCTATCCTGACCTCCTGCTTCTCAAGCCAAATGTCCTTTCCTCAGGGTAAATTATGCTTTATCTAAGCGCCAGCTTCAATGAAGACAAATGATTAAACAGTCAGAGTCTAACAGTGTAACCTGTGTTAATAACACGGTTTCTGGTTTTGTTAGTAAATGCAGATAGAAAGAAGGCTCATACTCTTGCGATGAGTAGACCATTAGTAGAAATGGTAGATCTCAGGAAAAGTATTTAATCAACATAATATGCCAGAATTTGGTATATTATGTCAGTACTTTGGTATGTAATAAAACAGCAGAAACTGCTTAAAATAAAGGAAGAGGCATACTATGTGCCAGGATTTTGGCTAGGCAAAGATCCAACAATGGCTGGTAGAAGAAATTTCACACTATTGGTAGGTAATACTTAGCTGCAGTATTCCAAACCAATAGGGCATTAAAAGTGGGACTTGAGAACTAATTTGTCTAGGGGTGGGATTTAGCGAGCATCTGTGAAACTTGCTTAGCAACAATGGACAGGTTCTTCTTTAAAATGCCTGTTTATGTAAGTGTTAATCTTTGTTGAAGGAGTTATGACTTCCAAAAGGTCAAACTCTCCCTTGGGGAAATGTGAAATATTTTCTACACAAAATTATTCCCTTAAATTCGGATCAAAAAGAGAAAGACGTCTTGATAATCTGTCTTCCCAAATCCTTAACAGATGTTAATAATTCAATACTCTTTTAAATTGCTAATCCTTAATAAGTGTCTTATTGAGATAAGAAGGTCATGAAAGTTTGTGCCATTTTATATGTAATTGAAAAATCAAATTTTGTTTACTCACTTGAATTAGTGTAATTTCCAGAAAATGATCAAATTGTGTTCTTGTACTTTATGTTCTTATGTAGAGGTTATAAAATGTGCATAATAAACAAGAGAAACATAAAAGAAACTTTCATTTACCCAGAACAAGTGTAAGAGCTTCTAGGATCAACATTTGGAGATAAGGAGTAGTGCTTTTTACATTTGAGATCCAATGTATATTGAGACTTACTTACTCTGTCTCCTTGAAAGTTAGATGAGAAAACATCCTTAGTAAATAAACATGAAGTGAGTGAGCTTGATTTCTTTTTTTTTAAGATTTTATTTATTTATGTTTTAGAGGGGAAGGGAGGGAGAAAGAGAGGAAGAGAAACATCAATGTGCAGTTGCCTCTAGTGCACCCCCTACTGGGGACCTGGCCTGCAACCCAGGCATGTGCCCTGATGGAGATTTGAACTTGTGACACCAGTTCCTAGGCAGGCACTCAATCCACTCAGCCACACCAGCCAGGGCTTCATTTCTAACTCTAAATAAATCAAACCATAATAATGAGAGTTCATGTAGTGTAGTCTTCCTATTAGACTGCTAGCTTTCTAACTGTGCTGCGTGTCTGTCTCACATTTAACTAGCTAATTCAATATTACTGTCTCAAGTAATAGAAAAAATTTCACATAAAATGCAGACCTGCCTAAGCAATTATTGTAGGAGCATAATTTCATCATGAAATTTGATTGATCATGGTCTTGTCTTTTCACCTGGACATCAATCTCTCCCTGAACTATCTATTCACATGGCCAAATATTATAGTGGGCCAAATAGTGGTTAGCTACAAATCAAATCTAAAGGCTACAGACATGTTGAGAAAAGGTACAGTGTAGTTTACAGGGCAGGATGAAGAACCAAGGAAAAGTTGACATTTCAGTAGAGTGAAAGACAGTCTGGAGAAAAAAATCCCTTCTCCCTCAAGGTATTCAGTCTTCTCTTTTAAAGCCTTTATCTGATTGGATGATGTCCACCTACCTTATGAAAGATAATCTGATTTACCCCAAGTCTACTGATTTAAATTTTAATCATATGTATAAAATGTCTTTCCAGCAACATCTAGATTTGTGTTTAACAAATATCAGAGTACCATAGATTAGCCAACTTTACATATAAAATAAACCATTGAAGAGCTATAACAGTAGAAATGACCATTCATAGATTCAGAAAGACTTTGCAAAACACATGCATGCATTTCATTGCTAGACAAGTTTAAATGAATACTTGCTGTCTGAAGTAACATATACACCTAGTTCATGCTTCCTGTGTGAGTAGATAATCTTTTCACTTTGTCCTCTTTTTACTCATTCTACCTCTTAGTGAGTTTGCTCCATATTTCTCACCTGAGTAAATGGAATATGTTGTAAGTGGTTATCAGTAAGTTCTTGTCTTTTTCATTCTTTAAACTCCAGACTTGATCTGAATGAACTCTCTCAAAGTCTAAACTTAGGGTGGATTCAGTTAGGAACAGTGGAGTCAGTTGGATATGAGACAAATTTTGAGGATGGAAGAGAGATATAAAATTTAGTTGTTAATTCTCTCCTGCCTTCACTATTCCACTGAATTTCATCTAGCAAAGATAACCAGTACCACCTAACTGCCAACACCAGTGGGCCAAATTTAATTCACTTTTCATTGGATTCTCAAGTACATTGAAAATTAATTATTAATTCCTCCTTCCTCATAAAGGAGGAATTAATAATTTCTCAGATACATAGTATCATCTTCTGGTTTTCCTCCTACTCTGACTTTTCTGAGTATGTCTGTTTCCTGCATCTCTCTTTCTTCCACCTGCATCCTATATGCCTTCATTTTAACATGTGGTCCTTAGATCTGTGTTCTGCTTCATCTCCATTTTCTTGTGGATCATTTCATATATTACTGAGGTTTTTTAATATATAAATGGTTTAATTATTTTTATTTTTTTCATTACCATTTAGTTCCCTTATATCCCCTCCCCCCAGCAATCACCATACTGTTGTCCACGTCCATGAGTCCTTTTTCTTTTTTGCTCATTCCCTCTACCACCTAACCTTCCCCCCAACATTTGTTATACTATTTGTTATCCATCTATGAATCTGTCCCTATTTTCCTTGTTAGTTCAGTTTGTTCATTAGATTCTACATGTGAGTGAAATCATTTGGTGTTTGTCTCTTTCTGACTGGCTTATTTCACTCAGGATAATGTTCTCCTTTTGCTTGTCCTTCTTCGGCTCCTTATTTGCATCATATCCAGTTATAACTTCTGCCTTGACCAGAGGCTTAAACTCTAAATTATTGCTGGCCAACTCTTCTTGAATGTGCCATTAGCTTTTGGGGCACATGGCTGTATTTCGTATTTCAATTAATAACTCTACCATCTGTAGAGTCTTCTCATGTCTATACCTTGGTGTCAGCTTATGCACAACCAATGAAACTCTAAATTCTGAAGAATTCACTCATCTAATATTTCTTAAATGTACTACTGTCTTCTCCAGCTCAATTGCTACTGCATTAGGTAAATCCTTTAAGATCTAATGTTTGGAGTAAAGCAACAACTTCTTAACTGGTCTCCCTAATGCTGGCTTGGCCCCTAACATCCATCTTCTATACTCTTTGAAGAATGATCTATTAAAAATATAAGTCTGTGTGACATGTTCCTGATGAAAAGCTTCCAGTCCTTTATCTTATTCAAGGGAATATAACTCATATAATACATAAACTTCCTATAATGGCTTACGTAATGAGGCCTTTAAACATTATCTAAGCTTGATTCTTTACCGTGCACTTCCGTTCCAGTGTTCTCAAACTGCAGTTTTATTCCTCTGTGACTCTGAGCATGCTCCTTCCTTTGCCAGTAAGTCCTTTTCCTCTTCTGACTGTCTGTCCTTTGATCCTTCTTGTTATCTTCTGGATTTCTCCAGCGTTCTACTCTTGATGGATCAGATGATAAGGTTTTACTCCCTAGCATAGTTCCTACCAACTACAGCACACTGGAGTAAAATGCTACACATTCTTAGATATGTGTGGCTCCAGCTCCTAATACCTGACACATAGTAATGGGATATTTTGCCCTCAACTCATTCAGAATTAGCTATCAGAAGTGACATATTCATTCCATTATTGAGGTATATACTTGAAACATTCATGCCAGAGTTTTGTCTTCTAATGTTGATTACTCACCATATTTATGGGATCAACTGGTCCAATGCTGTTCACGTAAACATCGGTTTCAATTACTGTGGGCCTCACTGCAAAATGCCAAACAAATAATTGTCAAAGACATAACCGGGGGTGCACTCAACAGAACTTTGTTTCCAGATAACCTAAATGAGTAATAGTATTTACTTTTAGGGTGTCTAACCTGTGGCCTGCAGGCCACATATGGCCCAGGACAGCTGTGAACGCAGCTCAACACAAAATTGTAAATTTACTTAAAACATTATGAGATTCTTTCTGTGATTACATGTCACAGTGTATTTAATGTGTGGCCCAAGACAACTCTTCTTCTTCCAGTGTGGCGCAGAAACGCCAAAAGTTTGGACACTCCTGAATCCTCATTAGGAAATGAAGAAATGAAAGGTTATAAAATATAAACACTTTTTCAGTTTACAAATTGATTATACAATTATAAATAAAACACTTCTGACCAAAAACATTTCATAGCACAACCTAAAAAATGTTTTAAAAGTACCTAAATCATTCATCAGAAGTAAATAATTTAGTTAAATAAAAATTGCAAATAATTTTCTCTGCAATAGTCATAGGATGCTAGAATTTAAATGGATTTTAGAGCCTATTATTTTTACTCACCTTGTTTCTCCCTTGTTAACAATATTCCTGTAGATTGTTCATAGGTGGCTCCAGTGGAAGGTGGGTTTTCACCTAATTCTCACGGAGTATAAGGTATATACGTCACTATAAGCTTTATGTTTTGTACATACCATTAGTGTTTCCCAGTAAGTCTTTGAAGGGTATATGCATTATTTTTATATTCTAACAAAATGTGTAGCACAGGTCAGCATTTTAAATGTTTATCAAATGGCATGATTAACAAATGTCTATAGTCACGCCATATTTGTGATTAGACTTTTAACTTTTGCCAGGTATTTTTAGTTCCTATAATAAGATTTGCCATAATAATTATAATGATAATTTATACTTGTAAGATTTTTTTGTTTATATGAAAAACATGTTTACATCGTTTCTTTTATTCCTCTTCCCCACCAAATAAGATATAAATGGTTTATTTATTGATTAAGCAAATACTTGCTGATAAGTGTGTTTAAAAGTTTCATAAACTAGACAAGAAGGAGAAAGTCATTCCAAGAAAAAAATCTATTATATATATCACAGAGTTTTATAAAGAGATAATGCAAATGATATAAACAAAAAAAAAAAAAAACAACTTGTAGGGTAAAAAGCTGTAAAGTAGTATGTTTACTTAGTTCTCCTGTTTAAGCTTTATCTGATTTCCCTTCCTGGCCTAATATTTATCACTCTTACAACTCAGATGCTACGTTCCACCTGGCAGGACACACCTCCTCCTCTAACATCTAGCTGAGTCTGCTTGTCTGCATCTCTCTCAGTACCTTCCATTCTGGCAGGGCTCCCAGGCTAGTGGGCTCCTGTGGAAAATTTGAAGCATTTTGGAAAACAATGTCTATATAATTTCATAATATTATTGCATCTTATCCTTTGCAATGAAGAAAAAAACAACACTTAGAAATACATATGTAACATTTAAATAGTTTGCTTTTTTCAAACAAAGAATTTATCACATGACATATATATTTCTTAGCTAGAAAAATAAATGATTCTTAGAAATAATTTTAATGCAAAAATTTCGGGCTTTAGACCTATACATAACAATGTAATTTGATTTTCTAGCCAACAATTAGATTTCTTAAATAAAAGTGGGTCGTATGATTTATATAAAGTTTGTAAATTAACTTAGGCTGATAACTTTTGCGTTGCTTTAACCACTTGCCATTTATTTTGATCAACTATGAACTGTAGCCAATAAATATAATATAATTGAGATAATTACAGCTAGATTTACAGAACGGTTTGCAGGAAGGCCAATTTATAACTGGGCAGTGGGTCTAAGTATACTTATTACCACTTACATACAATTAAGTGCAACATAACAGTCATACTTAATTAGATGTTTTCAGTTCACTTAATAAATCAACAAACTATCTGTTCTTTAGTTCATGATACTGTGGATAGAACACTTCTATGCCAAAAAGTTAATGATTCCTGAGGACATTTTTATAGGTAGGACATACTTTTGACATTTATAGCACAAAGTTTTAGATGTAAATGATTTACCCTGGTTTTCCTATGCCAACATTTAGGGTATGAGCCACCCAGAGAGATTTCATGATCAGCCTAAATCATCTGGGATGGGGCCAATGGAGAATCACATCAACCAACCAGTGTAGGATGTTGCTATTGAAAGAATATATTAAAATAAATATATGTACATATATATTTGCAAAGTATAAGTATTTTTTCAATAAAACATGATTTTATTTTATTTTTTAATGTTAATGTTTTTAATGGTGTTATTATATTATTTCCTAACACATGTGCAAAGGTCTGGGAACTAATACCTTGGGGAAAATATTTTATGTTACCATTGTCTCTCCCATGGTACCCGCACAATGGGGTACTGAGTGCACCTAAAAACGGTGGAAATCACAGCAAACAGAATTTGAAGTGACAGCATTCCCTTTTCAAAGAGTAACTTACAAACTCTCACTGTATTTTTTTCTTTACCAGTTAGTCCCCTCATAACCCCCTAACCTCCCCACCCCACACAATCACCACACTGTTGTCCATGTCCGTGAGTCCTTTTTCCATTTTGCTCAGTCCCTCCACCCCTAACCTCCTCCACCCACCTTAGATGTCATCCTGCTCTCTATCTATGAGCAAACTATAAATATTTTTAAAGTTATTTTGTATCCCATTTTAAATTTTGGGCTGCTCATATTTCATCAGGTTCTTAAACTCCAGTCCCAAAACACAAAGAAAAATAAAACTGAAGGTGAACTAAAATATTTCAGATTCATTTTGAAACTACACCTATCTTCAAAACTAACAGGAAAGCAGGAGAAAACTGTAATTGTTACTTAACAATGACTCATTACTCTTTTATTGATTCACAGCATGAACAATCCTTCTGGATGAAATCACTTCACATACAAGCTTCTTGGTAACTGAGTCAGGACTGTTTCTTAGCACTATGGCTTTCTCAGTCCAAATTTTGTTCAATGGCAGGATTTTAGTAATATTTAAAAAGAAAATATCATTATTTCGATTCAGGGAATTATTATTCCAAGCTCATTAGGCAATTTTTCAGATGTGAGCACAGACTATGTTTAATTCATAAATACATGCAGAAATCAATGATCTCTTTGTGACAGTGGGACAGTGATTGAGAAAACAGTGCTCTACCTCAGCAAATAACATCTTTAATTGACGGAAGTCAATAGAAGCAGCACTGGATTATTTTTACAAGGTGTTTTTTCTTTTTGTGCTGTGATTCTAAGTACATTGTTTAAAGTATCTCCCCAGAGTGTAAGTAGTTAAATTCCCAGTAGGAATATGTAAAAGGAATACACATGTCTTTCAAGTAACTTAAAGAAAATGCAGACAATAGGAAGAAGAAGAAAAAACAGAAAGAACACAGTGAGATCAATGAAGTTTCCTCATCCAGTTTCCAGAGAGCTAAGGCAAAAATGAAGAGGTTACAACTCTAGAGATGGGCAAACCATTATTTAAAAGAATATAAACTAAAATAAATATTTGAAATATTTTCTCTATAATTGTTTTTGACCATGCTTTCTTGAATGCCCTATTCCAATGACTCAAAGATATCTTTAGCAGAATATATAGATTTATGGTCACTTCTGAATATTTAAATTATTTCAAGTCAACTAAAAACTCTAATCTTAGACAATACGTTTAACACTCTCTTCTTATTGCCCCAGAAGAAACAGAAAAAAGAAAATCAGTAGCTCCACTGATCCAGATATTGCAGTTATAATATACAGACTTTAAGAGAACTATAACTAATGTGTTCTTATATTTCAGTAGAGATTGCAGGGGTTCTCAACCAAATGATGTCATATGTGTGTCCCTATACTTATTTCCAGGTCTTACTAAAAAGGAGATGTCAACTAACACTCACCAGCTCCCTTGCCAGTTATGTTAGGACAAATAGACAGTTGGAAACATGGGTGAAAAGGTACACATAAATAAATAGGTACAAACCATCAGTTGAGAGACTTCAAATAACTATGCCCTAGGAGAAAGGAAATTTTACCAAAATAATAATAATAATAATAATAAACCAGTTTAGGCCAAATGAAGGTGATTTCCCTTTTTGAACCTGACTACCAGAAGAAAAATAAATCATCTCTGGTGACAAATAAGGCTCTAAATCTCCATCATTTTTAATATACTCTACTAGGATTCAATAAAAAAATTAGCACACATTAAATGAAACATAGGCAAATCACCTTAAATCAAGACATAAAATAAAAATGTTTTTAAATGTCACACAAAGATCTTGTGTTTCTCAAAGACTGTAAAATAACTATTGTTAATATATATAAGAAAATAGATAAAAAGACGGTAAATGATAAAACACTCTAAGCCAATTTAAATATCTGGTGCAAATATTACAAGAGAGAATTATTAAGCTAGAAAGGAGGTCAATAATAAAGAACAGATTGAAACACAAAGACAAATAATGAAAATTAAATGAAAGTGTATGAGGCATATTAAACACAGAGAAAATGTCAACTGTATCTGCAATTGAAATCACAGAGAAATTGACAGTGAAAAAATGACTGAGTAAATACTAGCCAAGAATTTTTCAAAAACAATGAAAGTTTCTGATACATACATTGAAGAAAACTTGTGAACACCCTAAATACACCACAAATGAAAAAAAATATCTTGGGACATTATATAAAATCAAAGAAAACTAAAGACAAAGAAACTATAAAAACAGTCAGAGATAAATGGTATTTTACTATTAAGATAGGATTATCATTCATGAATAGTGAATTTTCAACAAAAATAATATAAGCAAGAAGAAAATCAAGCTATGCTTATAACCTTTGGAATGAAAATAACAGCCATGCTGAGTTTCCATATACATTAAGCATATTATTCAAAAATGAATGTGATTCAAAAGTATTTTCATGTAAAAACTGAAATTATTTGTTGCTATGCAACCTGAACCAAAAGAAATACTGTAAGGAATATGTTTCTAAATTTTTAAAAAGCCGTATTAAAGGAAATAATACCAGATAAGGTGATTTCGTGGTAGGAGCTAATTGTTTTTAAACACTTTAAAATAATAATAATATTGTCTTTTCACATTTTAAATTCCAGAATAAAAATACATAATATAATAGCAAAAAATAGATTGGATTTTATGTAGTATGTGGCTTGTGATGTCCTTGAACTGTGATAAAGTTACTGATTTATCATTAAACCTAAGCAAGTAAAAATGCATACTTTAGCCACTAAAAATAAGAAATAATTACATACTTAATGAGATAACACAAAGTTAAAACTATAATTATTATACAAAGCCAAAAGAAGAAAAGAATAAAATTGTAAAATATGTATAGAACAGATTACACAAGTCAGAAATAGAGAAAACAAATGTAAAACCAATAGACTTAAAATAATATATAAAATAATTATCTTAAGTATATTTCCAGCAACCACTTTATCTAAAACAAAAATATTATAGATAAAAATAATGGGAAAAATACAAAGCTGCTATCCAACAGAAAGTTTATTGCAATCCTAATTTTGTACATATGTAAAACAGTTTCAATATGTATAAAGCAAAAACTAACTGGGCTTTTAAAAAATAGATAAATCAATGGCTGCATTTAATATTTTTAATATACCTCTTTCAGTAGATATATAGATTTTTTCAGCAATAAGAATTGAACAATAAATTTTTTTTTAAAGAATTAGAAACTTAAGTATATTCTCTGAGCAAAATGGAATTAACCTAGGTATCAACAACAAAAACATATCTAGAACAAAGCCTAACCTTTTTTAATTAAGAATTATTCATTTATCTAGTCCATGTGTCCAAGATATTATAAAGAGATAAATTGTGAAATGCTAAAGCAATGATTAGAGGACATTTATTTTATTCATTTCTCAATATTTCCTCAAAAAATCTATAGAACAACAAGGGAAAATCAAAAGTGCACAAAAACTGTAGCTTTAGCATAATTTGAATACAAAGAGTGCCCACATTTCAAAACTATTGTAAAAACAATAACAAACAGCAAATTCTAGCAATAAGTCTCTCAGACTCTTCCTCATCTCTGTCTGCAAGACTTTGTGCTGAGCAAAGCTGACTAAGGTAAACTGGAGGAGGGAAGATTGGAATTAGTCACCTAAGGTAGATCTAAACAGACAAAGACAGTAAGTGTACCAGAAGTTTGAAAACGTTCTAAAATGTCACCTGCAATCTACCTCATGCATGATGGGCGAGCCATCTTTAACACAAGCAGTCTGGGGCGGAGAAGTATGTCAGAGACAGACAGAGAGAGGAAGAGAGAGAGAGAAATGGGCTTTAGAAATTGAGTGGTAAAGAGGTTAAAAAAAGGCAATTTTTTTGCTCCTATAAGAAATGAGAATGAATAAATAAAAAAACATACAATTCCTTGTTCAGTACAACACATATTCAAGCCACCCACACGATAAATTTATTTAAATTATCCAAGATTTGCTGTAATGACATACAGAGACAGCAATAAAGTAGGAATCTTGCAAAATACCCATAAACCACAAAAGAAGTAGGAAAAAAGAAAGGAAGAAATCTGTACAATGATGTTGGAGAAATAAGAAATCAAGATACAATACTAACCAACTGTGGAAAACCTTCTCAAAAAAAAAATGTGAAGCAGAAAACAAAACTGTAAGAAAATACGCTAAACATTTAAATGTAGTCAAACAACCATTTGGGAATAAGAAAAATATCGTTGAATGAGAAATTTAGAAACTACCGTATGTTTCAGACTATAAGACACACATTAAACCCCCAAATTTGGGAGGGGAAGGAGGGTGCGTCTTATAGTCTGAATGTAGCTTGCCTGGCTCACTGTGGGGAGGGAGGGGTGGTGGCCTATGTTATTTATGTTATTAAATATTTTACCACATTTTTTGCTTCAAATTTTGATTCCTATTTTCCTCCTCTAAAACCTAGGTGCGTCTCATGGTCCGGTGCGTCTTACAGTCCGAAAAAAGTGCCCTTCCCAAAGATACACGTGAAAAAAAAAGAGTAAATGAATGAAGTTGGGAAAGAAATGGGAAGAACAGACAATTATAAGATGATCAAAAATAAATACCCTAAAAATGAATAATAAGCAGGGGGAAATCAAGAGATATAAATGAGATGAAGAGAGAATCTACAGGGCAAATTTGGCAAATAGAAGGCAGGCAAATTATGTTTAGCATTCCTTTAATTGGAACCCATGAAAAAGAAAAGCACAAAAATGGAAGAGAAATAATATCCAACACTATAATGCAAATAAATAAGTAAATATAAAAATAAATCTTTCCAGGACAAAAGAAAACTTGAAATTTTATTTTAAAAATGCATGTTAGTTACCTGGAAGAAAAGTTCCCCCAAATAAACAACTCTAAGACATAGCCTAGTTAAAGTATTCAATTTAAACAGGGAGAAAATTCCAAAGGACTTCAGGGCAGGGGAACGGTGGGGGTGGGGGGGATGGAGATGAAATAAATTACAAGGACCAAAGAATTGGACTGGTGTCAAATTTCTCAAAAAGACACAAAAAAGTGAGTCAACTTTGAAATAGCCTAATAAGAAAACAGTGAAAGAAGCCAGAACCAAGGATTTTACATTCAGCCAATCTGTCCTTCAAGCAGCAAGTCAATTGAAAAATGCTCTCAGCAGATGAAAACATTTTGAAAAGCCTACCAGTGTACAATAACAAAGAAAATATCAGGAACAAAGAGTAATGGTAAGCATTTTAACACATATTGAGGGCATGGTAGATACTAAAATAAAGATTGAGATAAGGTTATGAAACTAATTTACAACAGTTATTTGTTCTTGCAGAGCAGAAAATGCACTAACTGAAAATAATGTAGTAAAGATGAGAAAATACAGAAAAAAAGCTCACTGTTAGAATGGACAATAAATGTGAGTTAACAACAAACAACTGATAGTCAAAAGAGCAAAATATTTTTTTTTAAGAAAAGACAGGTTATTAAGAAAGTTAAATATACAAAGGTAAACTAGTCAAAAAACATAAAACTTCTAAAATGCTAAAATAAAAATGTTATCAATTAGTGTTCAAGGAATCCATATCTCATACAGAAATACAGCAATTGTAATTTAAATATTGTGACAGAATTGAGAACAAACATTTCAATAAAGAGAAGAAAGTTAACTTATCTATTAAAATAAAAGGATATTTCATTTTGGCTCACAAAGCAGGACCTAATGATAAGCTGCATGCAAGAGTAACAGGTAAAACAAAATGATTCATGAAGGCAAAAATGAGAAGTACAAGAAAATACAAGAAACAACAAGAAAGTGTGGGTAACTATCTTGATATCAGGTGAAGTATAATGTTAAGTCAAAAAGCTTTAATTGTGACAAATAAGGTCTCTTTCTTAATGCTAATGTCACAAGCCATTATGAAGATACAACACAAAATAGTTATAAACCAAATAACAACACAGCTATTTTTATGAGGCACAATCTACAGCAAAAGAAAAGAAACATGAATAGTAACATGCCAAAAATTAAAAAGTAAAAGAAAACCATTAAATTCCAGGCTCAAAAACTAGAAAGAGAACAAAAATTTAAAACAGAATAAAATACATAATAAAAAATAAAAATTTTATTTTATTATAATAAAAATAAAGTGCAAATTTTGAAATAGTTAAAGGAAAACTAGTAATTGGGAAGCCTAGGTTTTGAGGGGATTTAACACAGAAAAACCAATATTCTTAATTTTGTTGATCAAAACAGGGGGTAACAAAAATATATAAAAGAGGAAAAACAAAAGGGAAATAAATATTGAAATGATAACTCATTTTTAAAAATCCTAAGAGGCTCCTTTGAAGACTTCTTTGCAGATAAACTTGAAAACTTTGATTAAAAGGTTTTATTTTCCTAGGGAAATACAGATTACCATATTCACCCTGTCAGAATAGAAAACATTAACAAACCAGCCTCCATAAGAAAATAAAATGATGATTCCTAAAAAGAGTGGCTGCACGCTGGAATTCTACAGGCCTTCACAAGCCAGGCGTTGCTAATGCCCAATAAATTGCTGGACCTTTGAGAATAAACTAAAACTCCCTTTCAGGAAACAAACATAAAAATAATACCTAAAAATGATGAAGACAGTACTCAAAAATAAAATGCAACATGAATATTATTCAGGAATACCAATGCAAAATACTACATAATATGTCAGCAAACAGAATCTAACACTTCATTAAATATATGGTGACCAAGGGGGCTTATTCAGATATGTAAATTGATTTAGTTCATATTATACACTATATTAATAGTTCTAAGGATGAAAAAACATAATTATTTTTAGAAATGCTGAAAAGGGCTTTAACAAATCCCAATACCATTTTCTGATTTAAAAATAAAGTCAAGAAAATTGAAAGATAATTTCTTAATGTGGATATACATATAATGAAATACTAGTCATTTCGAAGGTCTACAACAATGCAAAGTTACCCACTACCATCATTATTATTCATATATATTAGTGAATGCTATTAGATGAGAAACATCAATGAGTTGCACATGAATTGGCAAAGAAAAAATGAAATCATTTCTTTGCGTATGGCGTAATAGCATATATTGAAAACTCTGATATCTAATTCCTAAATTAACAATACAAAATCAGTAAGGTAGTAGAAAGGCAGTGGGATATAAAGTGAGCATTTCTAAATCTATAACATTGATACACAAAATATAATTAAGTTGATATCTCAAATAATAGAGGCAAAGATTTATTTTTTCTTTTTTAAATAAATGATGCTGAGTCAACCAAAAAGCCATTTGAAAAGATAAAAATTAGATTTATACTTCATACCATACAGTAAACTCCACATGGATCAGGGAATTAAATATAAAAAAATAAAGCAATACAAGTACTAAATGTAAATATGGATTGATTCCACTCTAAATCAGTTACACTTGGACCAAAGTTTATTGAAAATAATGTAACCACACTGAAATAAACAGGGATGAAAATAACTTACAATGTAAGTAGCTTTGAGGATCAGTATTTTGACTGCATACTATAAATGCCAAAATCAAAAATAATTACACATTATTTTATTCTAGTTAATTTGTTATCATAGATATGTTAAAATTATGTATTTATTGTCTAAAACTATGTATTTATTGTAATTGAACAATTAAAATATTCTACATGTAAAACTATGTATTTATTGTAATTGGACAAGTAAGAAAATATTCTACAGATATTCTACAGGGTCAGGTGTCTCCTTTTATTTTTTCCTTTTTTAATTATTATTCAATTACAGTTGTCCCCATTTTTCTCCCATTCCTCTCCCCTATCCCACCCACCCTCTACCTCCCACATTCAATCCCCCCCAGTTGTCTTTGACCATGGGTCCTTTATTCATGTTCCTTGTTGACCTTTTAGGTGTCTTACTGTTGGAAAAAGGAGTTAAAAATAAGGGGGAAAGCTAGACTGAACCCTGTAGTGTTTAGATTGGAATCAGAGATCTCAGTATAAATTCATAGTTTATAATATACATATGAAGGGATAGATACAGAAATATAGATGCCTGTGAATGTGTGTGCACAACATATATTTTCTACTTCTGCCCATGGAGAGGGTCAAGAGGAAGTGGCACCCTATATGAATGAATATACCTAGTGCCCAGATGACAGTTTCTAAATAGCTTTCTAATAAAAAAGGAACCAGGCCTCTTTGGAGAAATGCTTAATTCCATTGCGAGATTAAGATGAGTGTGCAATATCTTATGTGCTAGGCAGAAAGGATAAGCTAACAATATGATAGGAACATGTAAAAGAAAGTAGAGCTGAATGTTTTATTTCCATATTTCCACCACACACAGAAATAAACTCAAGATGGATAAAAGACTTAAATATAAGTCACGACACCATCAAAGTCCTAGAGGAGAACACAGGCAGGGAGATTGGAGATGTTCTGTGCAGCGATGTTTTCACCAGTATGTCCCCTAGAGCAAGAGACTTAAAGGAAAGAGTAAACAAATGGCACTTCACCAAAATAAAAAGCTTCTGCATGGCTAAAGAAAACTTCAGCAAAATGAAAAGGGAACCAACCATATGGGAAAATATATTTGCTAATGATACCTTGGACAAGGGTTTGATTTCCAAAATATATAAAGAACTCACAGGACTCCACTCCAGGAAGACAAAAAAAAAAAAAAAAAATTAAGAAATGAGCAAAGGCTCTTAACAGACACTTCTCCAAGGAGGACATACAGAGGGCCCAGAGACATATGAAAGGATGCTCAGCATCACTACCCATCAGAGACATGAAAATTAAAACCACCAGTGAGAGAATGGCCGTCATAAACAAATCAACAAACAAGTGTTGGAGCAGATGTGGAGAAAAGGGGACCCTAGTGCACTGTTGGTGGGAATGCAGACTGGTACAGCCACTGTGGAAAACAGTATGGAATTTCCCCAGAAAACTAAGAATGGATCTGCCTTTTGACCCAGCAATTCCACTGCTAGGATTATATCCTTAGAATACTGAAACACCAATCCAAAAGAACCTATGCACCCCAATGCTCATAGCAGCACAATTTATAATAGCCAAGTGTTGGAAGCAAACTAAGTGCCCATTGGTAAATGAGTGGATCAAAAAACTGGTACATTTACACAATGAAACACTACATAGCAGAAGGAAAGAAGGAATGCCTACCCTTTGTGACAGCGTGGATGGACATGGAAAGCATTATGCTAAGTGAAATAAGCCAGGTGGTGAAAGATAAATACAATGTGATCTCCCCTATAAGTGGAACCTAATCAACAAAATGAACAAAGAAGCAAGCAAAATATAACCAGAGACACTGAAATAAAGAACAACCTTTGACAGTAAATAGAGGGGAGGGGAGAAGGAGATAATGGGAAAGGGGGAAGGGTCATCAAGGAACTTCTATAAAGGACATATGGACAAAGTCAAAGGGAGGTAGGAATGAGGGTAGGGGGTAGGGGTTCACGGGGCAGGGAGGAGTGGTGGGGGAAAATGAAGACAACTGTACTTGAATAACAATAAAATAAAGGGAAAAAATAGAAAGTAATCTTAAATGTATTGATATTTGAATCAACGCTCTAAATATATAGAATTAAATCTAGTAAAATATATTTAATACTATGTAATACTTCTTCAAAGGAAACACCAATAAAAAATAAATATATACTTTGAGCAATATATGATGTCATGAATTTGGTATGATAAAAATTCAATAGGTAAAGATTTCAATTTTCCTATAATTGGCCATAGATATAACACAATCTCAATAAAATCTTTGCTGATGTATATTTTTTGTTTGTTTCAAAGATTCATGGAGAAGACTTAGAAGTTAATTATATTATAAAATGCATATATAAATGCAAGGGACCAAAGATAACAATCTTAACAAAGAACAAAGTAGTATTACCTACTATGAATATACTATCAAGGTTTATAATCGTATATTAATTAAAACAATGTATCATTGCCTCAAAATTAGAATGCCTACTTACTTTTCAAATATTCACTCATGAAATATCTCTCAGCTTCTCTGACAGTTTCATCATAACTTTGCTGTCTCATCCTTCATTGTAGCAGTTGTAAAATAATTACATCAGAAATGTTTATATGTCTTTAATTTGTTCATCAGACTGCGAACCCCTCAAACTAGTGCCATTCCAGTTAATACCTGTTAAACCCAGCAGTCTGACAAACCATCAGCCACTCAAAGAATATGTGATCTATAACTAAAATAAAATCAGTAAACATGGTTTTCATCATCCCCCACATCTCAGAATAAGTAAAACTTACCTCCTATATCTGGGCGAAGTTTGTTGTCATAGCCTTGAAGCAAGGAATTGAGAATTTGCGTTACATCTCCTTCATGAATCTTTGGAGCCAAAACCCAAGTTTTGTTGACTGTTAAATCCTCATCATCTTCGTCATCTGCTTTATCAACACTAAATAATTCCAAAAATAACAAAGGATGATAGGAATTTCAACCAAATTGTTTATTTCAAAACATAGTTTAAGATTATTATAATTTTGTTAGGGAACAGTAAGAATGGGAAAAACATCTGAAATATATTCACTGGAAATATTTCATATTCAGTAACACTAGTGACTTCATTGTATGAACCATCATACTAATAACAGCACTCAAGAGTGAAGAATTCGTTCCCAAAATACAACACATAGTATTAAAATAATAAAATAAATATTTATTAACAGTGGTCACCCCCACAACTGTTGCTAAAGGCAATGGACTGAGAATGAATGGTGGTCCTAGATCTGCACAGCACACAACCTGGACAACCTCAGGTGGTCCACCACACCCGAAAATAAATCCACCACACCCAGAAATAAAAATTTAAATATAAATAAATACAGGGAGAGTTGTAATGATTAGCATGGTCAAATGTATAAAATGCATGTAAATGGAAGAAGATTCAAGGAAAGATGAGTGAAGAAAGAGTTGAAGTAAAAGGAAATAAGTACTAAAGACATAATACTTATGTGTTATGCCTTTCTCCATTTAAGTTGGAAGAACCCAGGCATCTTATTCCAAAACATCACTAAGATTGTCTTATCATCAAATCAACACTGTGGACCTCACCCTCCATATACACTTGGGGTCAGAGTTGAAGTAAAACAAAATAACTATTGAACACACCTATGACTTTCTTCTTTTAAGTCACAAGAACTAAGACATCTCATTTAAAAGCATCACCGAAGACTGTCTTATCATCGAATCAAAGCTGTGTGACTCACCCTCCACATGTATTGGTGAGCATGATTCCCAAATGTTAGGGCTAGAGTAGAATTTAAGGATCAAATAAGCCACTGCCTTTATGATGCAAAGGGGAAAATGAAGACAGCACGGAACTAACCAAGCACAACCCTGTGTATTAGCAACACTGGGAATCAAGCTCTAGCTCTCCAGTTAATACTTCCTGCTACACCTGTGGGTTTAACAGACATAGGAATTCAGCTTATTTCTGAATTGTGATGAAAAATGCAGTGATATAGAAATTCATCTGCAATTCATCAAAAGTAACAGGCTACTCTTAAATGACAACAATCAACTTTATACCACACAAGAGATAGCCGACATACTCAAAATATCCAAATCAATAGTTATTGGTGAAAATGAAAAATGTGTCTTTTACTTTATGGAAAAAACTATATGGACTTTCTGGCCAACCCAATATTTACATATATAGTATTTTAAAGATTGGCTTCTCTTCAGCAGTGAATACAAAAGTTATGTATTCTTTAGTTAATCTTTCTACATTATACACTCAGATCTATTTTCTTTGTACCTAAACATCTTAGCTAATTCAGCTCCCACCCCATTTGGCATTTGACATATAGCATTGCCTAAATTTAAGGTATATAACAATGATCTGATATATGTATATACTGAAAAAAAATGACTACCAGAATGTTAATATCCACCTTCTTTATTCTTAATGAGTATAAATCAACATTTTAAATTGAAACTTAACCTTTGCAGTATTTGCTACCTCATTTCATCTACACAGTAATTCTATGGATAGTTATTATCAACAGATAATGGAGTGCATTATTATTTTCCATTCTTCTCTCCTTCCTGTCAGAAAATTATGCTTTTTATTCCACTCACTTCTAACTTAGACATATGACTTGAAATGCTTCCTGAGAGAGGATTATACATCCCTGTCTCATTGAACTCTGTGTGGCCCTGTGATCTGCTTTGACTAATGGAAATTATGGGATATGTGTCACTACTGAGCAGAAGTTTTAATGTCAGTGCATGGTTCACCGTATATTTCTCATCCTTCTGTCAGAAGACCAGCCACACTCAAACAGAAGCTACTCTTTAGCTCACTTCCAGAGTGAACGGAACATGGACAGACACATTATGACATGCGTCCTGAGTAAGAAATAAAAGGTTCATAAGCCACTGAGATTTAAGACTATTTTATTACCACAGTGTACAATTTTTATTTCTATGTAAAATACTACGGTACACTTAATAAACAGAATTTTAATGAAGAGCTCATTTATATTAATTGCTGTGCCGTATTTAACTTCAAAAAGTATATACTACTGGTACAGTTGTATGATTTCTTTTTACATACTTGTATTTTTCTATAATAGTGACATCCTCATATTCCAAAAACCACATGTTCATAGTGATTTATATTCCCCTTTCCTAGCTAGGTCAGAGGTAATGAAAATTGACCTCAGTGATATTGCAAAGCTAACTTTCCTCATTGGCAATAACAGACAAAATGCATTAAGGTAAACTCTTCCATATCTTCCTTCTAAGCTTTTAATATTATCTTCAAACTATTCACTAATTACCTTGAATATCATATTGGTATTATTTTAGTTATTAAAAATTACTTCTCATAATTTTAAAAGTAATTCATATAACATATCCCACATCTCAATGTCTTTCATAGGCTGAAAGATTTTTATAACATTTACTTATGTTGAATGAGTGAGTGTTCTTTTGGAGAAAACAATTATGATTTTTTGTAACACTCTGAGAATGTCTAGACTCATGCTTACGAACTCATTTTCAATAATTTGAATACACATACTTTTATCATTAGTGTTAATACATTAGGCTCTTGAATGTGTGCCCTTACTGTTTATTTTAAAGGTTGATGTTTTATCATTATTCCCGCTGAGTGCTTATAATGCACCATTAAGTGCCTCCTCTGTTCCAGGACCTTGGTGCTAAGTTCCTCCCACAGGCTCTACCATCTAATCCAGAGTAATTCCTTCAAATAAATAGTAAAATTCCCATTTTATAGATAAAAATAATGACAGAATTCCCAGGACATACACTATTAAATCATATAGCCAGGATTTAAGACAATATTGATTTAGTTCAAGGACTTGTTTTGCTCTTCCCTTTGAATTTTCCACACCTCATTTTATCTTTATTAAACAAGGCAGGGTAGCTGGATTTGGGTTTTCTAATTCATGAATACAGGCAAAAATTCTGGTAAGTACTTTGAAATGCATTGTCATCGTGCATGGGTAGGATGCTTCATCTCTGCCTTGGAGTTCTGAACGGTTAAAATAATAATCTCAAGGAATCACACACACTCTCCCTCTGATGAGAAAGATTTTCTGATGTGTGTTCAATGTTCAATCCAATGCTTTAATGCATTTATAGAGAAAATACTATGTACTACATATGTGCTAAATGCTAAAATACCAAGATACATAAAATTGTATGATCTTATTTTCTAATAAAGAAGAAAACTAATCAAATGATACAGAAAACTGTCATAAAGATGCTTATTACTATCACCTATAGTAGCCAAATTGTAAAGTTATAATAATAGCTCATTTAAGTAAATTATTATATATCCATATGATGCATGGATATATGCATTCAGTTGATGATGATGAAGTGTCAAAAGTAAAATTATCTTCATAATTTAATGTTATATAAAATAATATATAACAGTTTACTTTTACTAAAACATGCATAAAATGACTAAAGATTTAAGAGGAAGCAGAATAATAAATACACTAAGTATGTTACAATAGTGGAGATATACAAACTTTTTTTCTGTATATTCATAGTATACTATAATCTTTCTGTATCATTTGGTAATAAAAATGCACAACAATGACTTAATTTGACATTAATGCCTATTTTTCCCTTTATAGTCTGAGACAGTGCTCTGAAATAAATTTCTAATCATTTAAATAAATAAATAAATAAATAAATAAAGCCTTTACTTTATAACCTGCCAAGCAATCAACAGCAGCAGTCCTGGAAGTTAGCAATTCAATTCTCCTGCCTACGCGGGGTGAGAGCTGACTGCCAGCCCAGTCGCCAGCTCTCTGGAGGAGCCCTCTGTTTGCACCAGACACATAGCAAGTCAACCAATGCATGTAAACTATTTTTTATACGTAGGGTAACCATTCATTGAGTTTTACCAAGGATGACCTGGTTTACACCTGTTTTCCTGGAGCAAATATTAATGGCACCCTCCACTGGCAAAGTGACTTAATTTGGATGATAAATTATATAGATACACTGAATATATTTAATATAAAGGTAACAATGAATGTCCTGGTTCTGACAGCTGGGGAAGACTCCTCCATTAATCTGCTCAGAGAAAGCAGATGAAACTCCAAAGCTGGTTCTCATCAGTAATCTGTTGTTCATGACGAGGTAAATTGTGTTTATTAATACACATCAGTTTCTATAAGCATAGTAGATAAGTGACAAGTTCCAGGAAAGGAACATACCTGTTACATTCTTTCTCAGTAGAATATACCCTAATGTCAAACCCTATAAACACTAACCTTCAAAGAGTAAGTATAATAGACCCAGAAGTCAGAGAAAATAAAAGTAAAATAAACAATTTAAGAAAAAAAAACAAATTCTGTTATTTTCTTTTTGCCTTTATGTTGTAGTTGATGAATTCCTTTTCATGAAAACTTTGTTCTAGGGTTGCAGCTCGGAATCTTTTTATTGTTCATAAAGCTTTGTAGGAGAGTAAAATAAGGGGGAAAAGTGACACAAGTAACTCATAACAGAGTTACCAATTTCAACTTTTAGAGTTTTAGAGAAGTAAAGTAATAGTTTGGTCAATTTGGTGAATAATTTGTTGACATGAGCAAATAGGGAACCCATTAATTAACACACAGAAAGAAACACCTGGGAATTGAGGTGGGAAAAGACAGCCTAAGCCAGGAAAAGTAAGAAGCAGTTCTCTACAATGTGTTTCCAACCTGTTCAGTGAGTACCTGTTCCAGGATGGTGATCACATTGCATCTCAACTGACTGCTTTATTTATTTACAGCCCTCTGTATGCTCCTTGAAGCCACTCAATGTTTTATCATTGGCACCTGGTCCAGAGCCTGACAAATAGCAAGTGTACAATAAAAAAAAATTAACCCTGAATAGGTGAATACATGGAAATAATATGAAAGCTCATCTTGCTTTTACAGTTAAAATTACAGAAATGAAAAAAACCTAAAAACTTTAGTATGAGCCCCTCAGTAAGAGAATTAAATGATCATAGCTTACCTAATATTAGTTTTTAAAACACAGTTTACTGATGCTACTGTGTTTTAAAAAGTACAGAGTGATGAAAGATGGTGAAGGGTTTAACCAAAGGATATTTATGTGCAAGGCGTGGACACAGGCAATAATATGGGGATTGGCTGTGGGATGGGTAAGGGTGGGGCTGGATAGAGGTGAAAAAAGGAAGAAAATACAGCAACAACTGTAACAGCACAAAAAAATAAAATCAAAATATAAATACCATAAGATCTCACCTATAATAGGAACCTAATGAACAAAACAAACAAATGAGCAAAATACTATCAGAGGCTTAGAAACAAAGAACAGACTGACAGGGACTGGGGAGCGGTTGCAGAGGGGGGTAAAAGAGGAAGGAAAGGGAAGGGCCTAGTTAAGAACCAGTGTAAAGACCCACAGACATGGACAACAGGGTGGGGATTGATTGTGGGGGTGGGGCAGGGGAGAGTAAGGGGGCAAAATTGGGACAACTATAAAAGAACAACAATAAAAAGAATCGTTATTAAGAATATGGTAGAAACAAATACACATTCGTTAGCCACCTACACAGGGAGACAAGTTAGTCTGTAGAACACATGTCTGAGTAACACAAATGCAATCCAGCAAAAGAGCTACTTTGTGCTAGTCAATATGGCTATTTTATGGAACAAGTAATTCTTACTCAAGACATTCTATTACATATGTTGGGAAGGTATTCTGATAATTATATACATCTAGGATGACTGATACGTGAATGATGCCCTTGTATGCAAGCAATTTGCAAATTGTGCAGACATAAGTAATGGCTCTAGAAATGTGCCCAAAGATCTAAGTCTTTGGCCAGAGCCCTTGATTCCAGAAGACTTGAAGCTATTTGGAGAACCAAATTATATCCTGATCACACCAATATTAAAATATTTATATTAAGCCCACATTAAAGAGAAAACCACAGGCTCAAAATGACATCATTGTGCTAAAGCCCATTTTATCAAACCTAGATATAATCCTTGGACTAATGCTATTTCAACCTTTTCCTGAAATCTAATCTTAACCAGTCTGGATTTTCTAGTCAGCGCCAATGAGGCAATCTGCCAAGCAGCCCCTTACCATCCCTGCCAGAAAGTAGAGGCAACCTACAGGACAGAACCCCTTGTGTCCCCGTGCCACAAAAAAGATGCCTTGGTTTACAAGTGATACTCTTTTCTTTATCCTTGTTCCTGCAAACCCTTCACCCTATCCCCCTGAAATTCCCTCCCCCTGAAATTCCCTCTGGTCCCTGTCAGCCTGTTCTCAATTTCAGTATCTTTCATTATATTTTGCTTGTGTGTTTGCTTTGTCGAGTCAGTTCCTATTAAAGGTGAGATCATATGTGTTGGGCGAGGGTGGAGAGAAAGGGCAGAAAACAGTACTTGAACAATAAAAAAATACTCTCTTTTCTTGTGTTAATAGCTCCCTAGCCCCACCCTTCTTTCTACAAAAATCTTCCATTTTGTACAACCCTTCAGAGTAACTTCCTAGTTACTAGATGGGATGCTGCCCAATAGATAAATTGATTAATAGAGCCAATTACACCTTCAAAATTACCCCATTGTTTTTAATACCTATTATATTCCAATCATAAGCTTTCTGATCTGCTCATCCAGCTACAAAATGGAACGCATGGTCCATGTTAACTTTACTTCTATAGAAGTAAAAGTATCTACTTCTTAGACCAGTCTACTACTCTGTTACTCACATATTTGTTACTCAATATATTTGTCTAAAAATAAGAAGTGTTAAATCTTTAAATACATTGTATCTGGAAGGAAAGGATTCCGAAAGTCCAGAAGTTCACCATTAAATGTAATTCTTTAGCCTTTAATAGTATGTTACAGTTTTAATGTCACACGTTAGATGACCAGAGTAAAGGATCTCTGAGAAGACATAGGTATATTGTTTTCAAAAGGCCTACCAAATTTTGAGACCATGCCTCGGGCCATGTAACAGCAGAGCTACCTCTTTATCTCTTTATTCTTCACTAACATTGACCTGAACTTACCCCAAGAAAGCTGAGAATACTCAAACTTTTCCCAGAGTTGCCTCCTTGGTGTCTCCACTGTAACTCATGGAGAATTCTGAGTAGAAATTATGTCATATTATTGTCTTGTTTACATCAATAAACATGACTTCTAGAGTTTACACTCCCTGGGAGCAGGGACCCTGCACACTTTGTCCTGTGCATCTAGTGGATACACTGTCATGTATGTTTTGTACACATTGCACAGACACTATCAGGGCAAGCATTTCATCTTACCACTATTTCTCCAGGTCTCAGATGTCTGCTTAACACATAGTAGCCTCTAAATGAATGCTGATGCTCCATAAATGTTTACTGGATGAATTAATAACTGTATTTCCTGAAACATGGGGCTTCAGCTGGATAAACTATTTGAGTACTAATAGAATTAGATTCTGGGGTATTTAAAAGTAGGAAAATACCATGTATTGTCATTTGCATCCCACAGAGTACAAGAACAAGCTTCTGCTTGAATAAGTCTGGTGATAAGGCATCCTTCATTTTGTTACAGAGCATTTGTATTAAAAGAAAAATCCCTTCACATAGTTTTCGCTAATTGGTTCTGGTTTATTTCTTTCATATGGACATAATAAATTCAACTATGATTTTACATAGCACCCTTAAAAATAAATAGCCATTTGATTCCTCAATAAAACATACTTAAATCCCAAAATCCTTGCTTTTAATGCTTTATCTTATGGTGATTTTTAGAGATCAGGTATGCCAGTTTGTTAGTTTTTACCAAAATAATTATTCTTGTACTATACATGGTATTTCAGATTATGTGAAAGGTACACAATAGATTTTTACACTTACTGCCCTTCTAGCAATTGCACTCCCCTCCCCTCCCTTTCTCTTCTGTCTCTCCTCCCTTCCTTGTTGTTTCCTTCACCCATAGTCATGTTATTTGGTTTGGCTTGTGTTTGTAACCTCAGAGGTGTGGTGGTTTAGATTGCACACTCTGGGCCTAGAACTATGGATTCCAGTGTTGGATTCACCAAGATGATCTTTAGTAAATCCCTAAAAATCACGATGCTTCAGTCTTCCCAGTTGTAACATGGGGAGAATAATAGTATTTAGGCTTTATTCTCCCTTTATATTTGCTTGTAACTTCTAGGCTGGACATTTGATTTTAGAATTTGTGAGACATTTTGCCCATAGTCTTCTGGTAGTGCTGTGAGAAATCTCAATACTCTATACTTCTCTTTCCTTGATTGGGATCTATTCCATCAGCTCCCCTATCCTTAAAACCTTAGATTCTTCTGTTTATCTTTGAGGTTCTAACGATACATGTCCTTATTTTAACTATAAGATGCTTTATTCTGATCACCGTAAGTTTAGGTCTTTGCAGTGACTTCAGCTCCATGTGTATAGTAGTCACATCTGCCATTCAACACTGCAAACCTAGCATTTGAAGGCACTCAGCAAATGTCTGTTGTAAAAGAATCATCAATCTCAAATCCAACAGATACTAATGCACAAGGATCCAATGACTTTGCTTTATTGCACTGAAAACCACTGTAAAGAGGATAATGCTAGAATCAATGTAATTCCACAGACTATCTGTTATTATGTCTTTTTAGTTATGAGTTTCAGTGCTATATTTTTTCCAGAAATGTTTTATCTTGATCTTGAAATAATATGGAAAGATACATATTATTTTTATTTTTCAAAATAAGAACTCTCTGCCTCAAAAACTTTCCTGAAATCAGTCTGGTAGGAAATGGTAGAGCTGAAAACTGAATGTACATCTGATTATAAAGTCTGGGATTCTCTACTGGTACCATTTATGTATGTGAATTATCTCCTGAGGTCAATATATTCAATTTGTGCTCACTTGTCCCCATTACCCTGCAGCAGTGATTCATCATATTTTGATACTAGTGAGTAATTTGTTCAGTTTTCCACCCTGTTATGTCTCTTCTCCTTTGGGACTATATCTTCATTCCTATTTTCTTAGCCACATTTCAACTATCTTAATATAAATACACAATATTAAATTAGTCTATTTAATGTTTGAATTAAATGTCAAACATTTTCTTTCATTGCTTAGTCAAAAGTGTGTGCCTCAAAGTAAATTATAAAATTTTAATACAGGTATACCTAAAGGACTATATACACAAGGGATTTGTGAATTATAGCATTTGAATTTTACCCTTAAAATCATTTTCTCTCAGTTTTTTTGAATATTTAATTATCATGGAACATCAAATTTAGCTATTTGCCCTCAAGTTTGCGTGGTAATCATTAGTATATATGAGAAAATTAAGCAAAGGTCTAGATGACTAAAACAAAACCCATTCATTCACAACTCCCTCAACAAAATATATTACTGAAATTACTTGAAATTATATACTTTATAAAGCAAATGTATTTGGATATTTTTATTTGGGCAATTGAATGCTGTAATTACCAATTCATGAAATTGTTTTAAAAAATCAAATTATTTTTCTTGATCTCTTTCAAAATATATCTTCTTAGCCAAAACTTATCATAAATCACTTTTTAGAACAGCTAAAATATCAAAACAATTTTCAACTGTTTAAAAAAATTGATTAAAATTCTTTTTTTCCCAACATTACAAATAAGTCAAATCAAGCTTAAAAGATTTCAAGTAACTTGTCAAGATGCCATAGAACCTTGTGGAGAATGAAACACAGAAACCATGACTATAGCTTTAGTTACAACAATGAGATCAGTCTTTGTAGTCCAGCAACATAAAAATCAATATTCTGTCTCTCCTTTGTGCTCTTGATGGAAACTAATGAGGAAATAAGCTCTTGTCTCTGCTGAGATGTAAGAAATAAGAGTTTCCAATTTGATGAATCTCAAAATAGATGACTTTGATGATTTACTTTAGAAACTAGCATAAGACAGCACAATTCTTATGAACAGAACCATCTACAGTTAGTTTTGAAAAGGTTCCTCAGAAGAAGGGAAGAAAGAAGTATAAATGTAACTGATTTATATGTTTATATCAACCATCTCCACTAAATATTTTTAAAAAGTTCACCAACATACTGTAACTACCTTTAAACAGTGAAGATATACATTCTCATAACTGAGGACCTAAGAGTTAATAACAATGACAACATATAGCTTTATTGTTTAGGTCTGTGTCCACAGTCCAGATTAATGCAGATGATCTCTAGCACTATGATGAAAGGAATTACTTATCGATTTGAACTGCACACCTCCTCTGTCTCACTTCTTCATACAAATGGTACAGAATGCGCATGGAATTTCCAATTAGAACGTCCCTCTTGAAAACTACTAAGAAAAGTCACCAAAACAGTCATTGAGTTATTTGATGTTTCAGTTCAGATCTTGGATGTACTGCATGTGAAAAGTTGAAGCACTCATTAATGACCTACTACTGACTTTAATTTCCGTGATGAGGAAACTCTCCAGGGGTTAGGACTCTTGACACATAAAATCGTCTTCAGGCTGCCAGAACCCACGTCTGTCCACCACAACAGATAACTTTTTAAATTCTGAGCAGCTTGAAGAGCTTTCTGGAACCAGTTGTGACAATCATAATGTAAGTATTGTCAAAAACAAAAGATACTGTTTAAAATAAACCAACTCTCTGTGCCCTTTAGTAAGCACCTTGTCTATTAGCTTGCAAAGGAAACTTACACTTGTAATAATAGAAGAGAATACAGATTATTTCAGAAAACCACTGGGTAAATCTGCTTTTATTTATGAGAACACTGATTCATTTCTAATATTATGAAAACGCATGAGAACACTGATACATATTTTTTCAAAATTTCTCCTATAATTTTTCCATAATATAATCAAAGAAATAAGCCATTATGACACAACTTATATATAATTAACCAAGTAGTATGTTTGTGCCCAGAACATTTAAGTTTCTATAAAAAAAGGTAAATAAACTAAAACTGTAATACTTAAAAAAGCATTAAGTGTCAAACATTTTCTGTCATTTCTAATATCACTTAGCAAACTTCAATCCACTCTCTAGTTTCTGAGAGAAAATACAGTTGTTTTATCTGCTGGTATTGACAAAAATATTCATTCTTGATATATACTAAAATGAATCATAATAATAACTCATTTTAACAATGATGCAAGTAGTTATAAAGGTATGCTTCCATTTGCATAGCAATTGCATTTTCCTCTTGAATTCTAAGCAGAAACATATCATAAAATGATATAATTTTAAATGTATATTTAATAAAACACATTATATATTAGTAGTATATCCAAGACCTTTACAGTGTCTATGTCTTAATTTACATATTTTAACTTAGTTCATCAGCAACTCCTATAGCCAGATGCAATACCTGAGCAATTCATTTTTTTTAACATGATTTAAAAGTTTTATTGAAAGGTACTACAACCCGAGCAGGCCAAGTCTTGTTCCTGTTAAATTGGGGGTTTGGGGTTGGAGACTTGGGGTTGGTAACCTCTCTCTCTTTTTCTTACACACACAAATATGCACACACACAGAGCCAGGACAACATTTATATCACCATACAATTTTTATCAATTTTTATTTTTATTGTAGACAGCCAATGAAAATGAAAATCATTGAAATTTGGCTTAATAAAATACACATTGTTATTTTTAATGTAAATATAACATATGATCCTGATAGATCTTAGGTATATTTATAATTTTTCTTGATGTGAAACTTTTTTTTCCAGAATAGCAAAAAAAAAAAAAAAAGAAGGGGGAGGGGTAAGGAAAACAACATTAGCATTAGAAAAGCATCATACATACCATGCTATGAAACTTCTTAGTTTCTAAAATAACTTTTCCTTTAAAATGAAGAATCATCAGGAAGTTCATCAATGGCATTCATTTACTAAATTTAGTATCAAAACCGTTTCTACTCTTCCTTCCCAGTAACTGAGCCTCGACTAGTTTTGACTGTGTTTCAAGTCAAAAACAACCGGACTAACCTCCACGCTTCACACATAGGTTCATTGCATTCCATCTGAAAATGGGTAAACTTAATCAGAAAAGAAAATGATGGTAAAATATCACAGGTGAACCTGGAGAAATGTAAATTGCTTAACTTAGAATGATTTTTGAAGGAAAGAGAAATGAAGGGGAGGGGGCGGATACCAAAGAGTAGTTTCAAGTCCGTGCATTCACTCACCAGTTTCCCAGGTGCAGGGTGAGTAACAAGAACATGAGCCGCACCCCTCTACTTTGACCCCACAGGAGAAAAGGGGAGAAGAGAAAAGCTTTCCGAGGACCCATCGGGATCGCTTTTTCTGCTCAAGTCTCCAAGCCAGGACTTTTCCTCCCACCGCAGCCGCAGCCGCAGCCCGGTGTGTGAGTACCAGAGTGTGGGAAGGCGATACACCTCCCGCCCAGGTGGGATGCGACTCCCCGCGGAATTGATCAGGGGAGCCAATCGGACCGGGAGGATGCTGGCATAAATTCTCGGAAAAAACATACGAGCCAATCACTGGCCCCAAGGGGCGGGTCTCCCCCTACTAGAAATCAAGCCCAGTAGGGAAAAGGGCTCTCCGTCTTTCTAAAGGAAAAACAAACGTCTTCTCCCTCGCAATCTCTGGGACGTTTGAGTGGCCTTGACAGATTCCGTCCCCAGGGAAAAGAGGTCTCCCTCTTGCCCCTGACCTTCTCTCCTGCCCGACTCTGTTTGGGGGCCACTGCCTCCTTCCTCTCCCGCGTTTGGATTCTGAATTCGTCTTCAGAGACTCGTGGGAAGATTGCAGTACCTAATTGGTTTTCCCCAGGCTCGCGAAGGTTCTGTTAATTTTTGTTAATTATCATTCGTTTTGATTGTGAGGAGGTGTCTCATTTCTCTTCGCAGCCCCGGAACCTGGCATAACGCCGGGAAAAAATGGATCTTAGAAGATAGATGGTGAATATATAACCGAATGAATGAATTGGGCGTGCTCGGTGCATTCCTATAATCGCGTTTCCGAACTCCCTTTCCCTGTCTTTATGGGTGAAATGATTTGCAGTCTCCTCTCTCCGGGTACCAGAAGATGATACTAAAGAATAATGCCAGGCAAGAACTATCTCATTTCACAAAACAATAAAAATCCAATTTTAAAAATGCCTTATGAGCCATAGGAGTTGTAGACCTAGCACACTGGTAATTCCTGTTCTGTTCTCCCTCCCCAATTGCCTCTACATTTGTTGAGCTCCAGTGTTTGGTACCTAACTTCAGACGCTCTGCTTTGAGTTTGCAGCAGAGCTCAACAGTTGCCATGGCAACCAGAAAGCCTCTGGCAGCTTGAACAACTGTGCAGGCGAAGACAGTGATGGTGGTGGAAACAGGCTAGCTCTGCCGAGCCATCTTCTGCCTTTATGCCTTCCCAAATCCCTGCTTCCCACCGATGACGCCTAGGGTTGGGGTCTTTGGGGTTCTCATTAATCACCCGCAACCACGTGTAATGGGCCAGATTCAAGGGTGAACTGCAATTTACCACATAGTTAACTGAGAGCATTTGTCTCCCTGCAAACTGTTCAAGGCAGAAGTAATAGTGTCTGTGCAGGAAGGTAAGGTAACTGTTGCTCTCCTGCCTTCTGAAATCTCTTACAGGGACTGGACGGTGGGAACAAGGTTACAGGTATTTTCTTGCCCAGAATAACAGATGGTGCAATGTTGGGCTTTTCTTTCTGCTCTTTGATTGATTCTGCATCTTTTTTAGTCTCCTCTGAAAATAGGTATTGACCTCCTTGTTATTCTTCTACTAAACGTTAATTAGGTAGCATTATTCTCTTCCACAAAGCATATTAGTCAAGGTAGCTAATTCCAAATAATTTATATAACAATAAAGGTCCACTATAATTGATTTTGAGGTGAATAAATTTAGTTAAAAGTTGATGTCAATATAAATCTGGATAGTTTCTTTTCTAATTTTTTCTGCTTCAATTAAGAATGTGCTTTGGATAAGTATTTAACTGTTTCATTGGTTGGACACATTAATTCACTGATCTGATTAGCCAGTGAACTAGGAATTAATTCACTAGAAGTATGAAGCGAATAGTAAATACTTATCTAGTTGCTCTTTGCATTTTGGTAAAGTTAGGTAAGATTTGTTCATATATGATGGGGAATATGATTCTGTACAGTGTTATACAATAGTAGTTGATGGTTCTCACACCAAAAATACTAAGATTTTACCCTTATTGTTTTCATATGTAACTGAAAGATACTGAAAACAGTTAAGGGGGATTGATGGAAAGAAAAGGTGAAACATATATTACCTTGGGTAGTTACATGTTGCCTGTTTATTTTTGTAAACCAGTTACTTTGAATCTTTTCATCTCACAACACACATGAATTAATTACTAAATTGTGTGGCACACCAAAAAAATATATTTTTTTGCTGATCTGACAAAAAATAAATATACATTTTGAGTCATTCACACCAGATAGCTATTGTTGTGTTGGCTGTTGTCATTTTTTATTTTGTCAATCTAAGAGGAAAAAAGTCAGTGCCCCTGCCTAAATAGTCAAGTATTACATGTTTTAGAAATGTCTGTGGCACACCAGTAACAAATTGTTGTAAATGACAAAGAGCTGGAGTAATTTTCAGCCTGGAAAATTCCCTGCTTTTTTGAAAATCTAGTTTTTTTGCCAATTTTGTGAACTATTTTCAAATTTATTTCATTCCTTTCTTTCAAGCACTTTTATCAGACTATTTTTATGTCTTTTTTCTTTGATATTTCTCTCCTTTTTTATAATATATGTCTCCTGGGAAACTGATCTTATTCTGCCATCATAGTTAATTATAATTCCTCACAAACTGTGTGAAAGGGATCTGAGCCCTCAGGAACCTGAAGAAGGAATGATGGTTTGATATATCATACATGTCTTGACCTTGACAGCCTATCTCATTTGAGTTAATAAACCAGCTGTGTGGGGGTGGGGGAAGAAGGGTGCCACATGAGTTCTGCAAAAAGCCAAGAAGGCAGTCTGTGCACACCAAACAAGCCATAGCGTCTCACAGAGGAACACTCATAGGAAGAGTTCTGGTGCTTTACACTGTCCAGCTTTAGAAGGCCAGAAGTTGCTTATCAAGAAGGGGCTGGAGAAAGCTCTCTGTTTCATTGTGGCAGTGGATTCCAACTACAGGCAATTTGACAACATTTATCAGCATCAAAAGATACTGTCAGTTGTCACACCTTGGGGGATGGGCTAATCTACTGGCCTCTAGTGGGGGCAGTCCAGATCATCAAATGCAAATGACAGCTGTCCCACAAGAAATAATTATAGGGTTCAAACTGTCCGTAGTACCAAGGTTGGAAAGCCTTGCATTAAATGGGTAGCCAGATTCTAATGTAGCTAAGGATTTCCTTATATTGTCCTTGACCTCTCTGTTAACCTCCTCCATTCTTTGACAGGCTGAGCCATAACCATTATCCACCAGTTTTATATCTAGCTGTAATGATTATCAACGCATAGTGTACAGCAATATTCTTTTTTTCTCTTCAAAATTTTCCCAGGTGTCACCTTAGAACAAAATGCTAGGGGTACCCTACTAGAAATTCAAAGTCATGGATTTCTCTGCAGATCTAACAAATTAGAATTTTTAGCAAGAATTTCTGCCAATTATCATGTCTCAGAAAGTTTGAGAACTATTGTCTAATACTCACCTCATACAACGACCAGTGAGATAGTGACCTGATTACGAATGCAGTGCCCTGGCCCCAACGAAGTTGGATTTTGACATGATTCATCAGTCCATTGATGAATGGAATATTCATCATGACTTAGAATATTAACTAAGAAAATGTGGTGGCAGACAATATGCCTGACATTAGAAACATAATAATGAAAAGATTTACCACTTTGTTCCTCAGTGTCTTGATGTATAAAAAGGATGAGAATTGCATTTAGTTTCTAGAGTTGTTTTAAGAATTAACTGGATTAATATACGGAGACCACTTAAAACAGACATGTGTAACAGAAAATACTCAAAAAATATTAGTTGCCATTGTTATGAACTCATTCGGAGGAGGTTTCAAATACAATTTATTCACTCTAACCCTTAGTACAGTACCTGGAGCAGAATAGTAACTTCTAGAATGTACAGTCTCATAGGAGGATGGAGGGGGTTAGGGGACACTGGTGTTCTCATCCCCCCTCAACACTATCCCGATCATGTTGACCTCAGAGCAAGAGGATGTCTGAGTCGTGTTCTCATTCTCCCAGTGCTCTCTCTCTTCCTAAGGCGGCAAACTCTATACTTCGGTCAAACCTGCAACTGCAGGTTCCTACACTCATCACTCACTGTAATGCTGCATGATCTTGCCCTGCTGCTCCCTCAGCTTATCAGGCCCTTACCACTTCTTCACCTACTTCACTCTCTTCCCTCTTCCTGATTAAGTTTAGGGTGACTTTATTTTGTTTCCAAAAAGCTTTTATTGATTGCTCACTGCACGCTGGTTGTGATATAGGTCTGTCTTATAATAATAATTTATTGTGTTCATTATGCGTCACCAGACATTATTCTTAATGGCTCCAAATTATAGATGCATATAGTCCTTTATCCACTTAAAACTACCATTTCATATTTATATTATAGAACATACCCTCATTTTTGGAAACTACCTGTATTTCCACTCAAACTCTCAGTTCTGTGTTATTAAATTTTATATATAAAAGATTTATAGTGCTTATTAGACCTAATATATATAGATATAGACATACACAGTTATGTATATGTGTATGTATATATAATATTATAGTATATGTATATTATATCTTTAATATTATTATAGTATATGCATATTTAGTATTATGTGTACATTTGACTAATACCTTTCTCTTCCTAGAACACATCATCATGAAAGCAGGGATTTCATTTGTATCTGTCACCCCTTTTGTCCAAAGCAGTTTCTAGCAACTAATGGTCACTCCATAAATATCTGTAGAATATATTAGTATTCACTGTATAATTGAATAAATGAACACATGAATGGATTTAATCATTTTCTATATCTCTGTAGCTATTAAAGGATCTCTTTCAACAACATAGGTCTCAAGTGCCTATCTCTAAATAGACAAAATCTAGATCTTGTTGCTTGACTTATTCCTTCCCATCAGACCAGGGAAATTAATTATTTGTCCTATGTTCAGGTTGCCATGATCAAAATTAACAAACAGGCACCTCAGTTTATGCAATCAAATTATTATTTACTTTAAACAGAAGAAAGGTCCAGAACGCAGAGATTTCAAGACTGCAGGGTTACCCTTGTTCTTTCTCATCAGTTCAGTATCCTTAATCTTGTGCTTGGCCTCTAGAGTGTAGCCAAGAGAGGGGCACAGAAACTGGGCCTTGGTAGCAGGTAGCAATGTGTTTATCTCTAGCTTCTAACCTTAAGTACATTCTTTTTGTTTCTTTGTTCCTGTATTACAATTTATGAATCTGACTTTTTGCCACTTGTTACTTCCACTCTTTCTTGCATCGTCTAGATTTTCCTTTCTAGCTGATTTTTCCACCAACATGCAATTGCGCTCATGTATAACATTAAAATATACATATATACTGTATTAACCTTGTTACCCCCTCTGTCTTCCATGCCTATCATTCATTCCTATTAAGAAATTAATAGCCATCCCTCCCTACTTGTTTACCACCCAATCACGCATCAAACTTTGTGGTCTGACTTGTGCCTCCATAACACCAGTGCCTCCACGTTGCCAAATCCAGTAGAAATTTCTCATACTGCACATGATCTCTCATCTGCATTTCATCCAGTTGACCATCCCCTATTTCTCAAAACACTCCTGAAGGTTATGATACCATGCTTTCCTGGATTTTCTTATGCATCTTTAGCAAACTTTTTAGGCTTCTTTTCAAGCTTGTCCTATCTGGCTCCAACATTTTGACATTCCTCAAATATTTCTTTTTATATCGCACTTTCATATTGTACCACTTCATCTATTTCCCAAGCTATATATACTGTTTTAAAAACTGAAATATAGTCCCTGAAATAATAGTGCCAGTTCAGGATTTTCTCTTGGGCTTTTTATATATATATAAAAATACAGCCAGCTAGTCAAACCAGAACCTTAGAATTTTACTAAATGTATGTGTTACCTAATCTATCATAAACTCTTTTCAATATTTTCAAATCTTATCTCCAATGTAAATAGATTTCAGCAACCATAGACTCATAAACAAGATAATCTGGGTCCCAACATCAGGATGCTTTATTAGTAACTGTGTGAGGATAAGAAGCTTACTTTGCAATGCCTTAATTCCCGTATGGTTGCTGGAAATTAAATTAGTTGATTTATATAAAGCTCTTAGTACAATCCTCACATGTAGTAAATTAATTAGTTAACATTATTAAATGATACTATTATTATTATTATCCAACTTTCTATCTCTACTGCCAATTAATCAAAACAGCCATCATTTCTTACTTGGATTACTATAACACCTTTCAATTCCAACTTTGCCTACCTATAATACAATCTTTATATGAATATCACAATGGTCTTTTTAAAAGTGGAAATCTGATTATGTTTTGCTTAAGTCATGATTCAATGATTTTCTATTTATTTAGGACAAAATAAATAATTTATTTATTTATTTTCTATTTTATTTATTTAGGACAAAAATGAAACATTATCATGGCCTTTGACACACTCTAGCTTCTGGCCCCTATCCCACCCTCAGCCCTGCTCCACCTTTCAGCTCCTTCTTTCCCTCCATGTATTTCAACCAAAATGACCTTTGTTCAGTTCTTTCATGGCGGTGACTCACTGGTGTGGGTTTTTCAGATGGTTCCCCTGTGCCTGGATCACTCTGTCTCACCCTTCACCTTTGATCTGGCTATTTGCATGTTCCGTTTTAGTCTCAGCTTCGCCAGCACATCCTCAAAGAAGCCCCAATTCCCCTGATCCAGTTAAGTACCTGATTATGTCATTTAATATCACTCAGTATATTTTCCTTTCTGACAAGTGCTATATTTTACATTTTACTCATTTGTTTAATTCAAGAAATAGTCACTGACCATTGGGGTTTCAGGTACTCTTCTATATACTAAAGATAGACCATAATAAAAAAGAAACTTGCATTCTATTGACCTTTCTAAAATATAAATTATATATATTTTCACTCTTGAACACAATTTTTTTTAATTTGTTCAATTTTTGTCTCTTATCTAGACTGTGGGTCCTTGGTAATGAGAGATTTTATCTTTTCTCTTTTTTTATACTATACCCAATGTCTGGTGTACTGTCATATCATACCCATTTGTTGAATGAATGAATAATGGAATGAACTAAAATATTCCTCCATTTACTATCTCTATAACTTTAAGCACTATTCTTCATTTCTCTAAGCTTACATTTATTATCTATAAAACTATAGAATATAATATAAAAGTTGCTGAGTTGAAGTAATATTATTAGATAATATAAAAACGTTTACCACATGATAGCCTTCAATAGTTGGCAAGAATTTGAAATTAGGTGGGTAAATGCTTATAAGCTTATGAATCATGTAATTAAGTTATACTTGGAAAAGGAGGAATGTAGACTCAAGCAATATAAACTTAAATCCTTTCTACAGTAATTATTTTTGTGATCTTTGGCAAACCCAAACATCTGTCTGAACCTCAAATTTCTCACTAACAAAATGGAGATGACAAATATTTCTACCCAAATGGGCATGAATACCAAATGAAATAGCCTTAGTATAACTCTTTGTAAACTATTAAATGATGTAGAAATATTAATTATTGATTTTAATATTATTGTTTTTTGATGATCAAAATGATAATTAAAGAAGGCATGGCAAAGAGCTACAAAATATCAAGAACTGGTAATTATATAGTACACAATTTTCTAAACATTAAATGTCTTAATTGATTTAAATATCTTCACTTATTAAAAAAGTATAACAATCCTGTGAGGCAGTTACTATTATAATCCTTTACTTTACAGATGAGGAAACTAAAGAACAAAGATTTAGTAATGTTCCTTGGTCACACAGCAAGTAAGTGGCGGAGCTGAGATTTCAGTCTAGGGAATCAAATTTCATTTCAGAGCCCATGTTATGAATTGCTATATGATGTTGTCTTTTAGATAACAGATGAGTCATAATTTCTGCTTTAAAGGAAATTGTTCATGTTTCTGCCAAAGACAACTTTCTCCTCTCAGGTTAAACAACACTGATATTTCAGTGACTACATACCAGGCCATTATTGTCCTGAAGACCTTTCATATTTTATCTTCAAGGGCTATCCCATAAAAATGTCAAAGGTGGGAAAGAATTTTTGAAAAATGACCCTTAAGCAGCCATGTTTCCAAGGAATATAGTACTGTTTAGGATATGAGACATTTACAGGAATGAGGTATAGCACTTGAAGATTTATCAAAGCCTGACATTTCATAAAAACACTAATGGTCTTGATGAAGCTTTATTACATCAATTACTCATTTGCCTCATATAAAGCCTAATATATTTTATTTTAAAATGCCTTGCTAGCAGGAGTGTTGTTGAAATAGTAGCTCCCCTGGGACATGTTTAAATGGTTCCTACCCAGGATGTAACTCCATACTCATACAGTTTATAACCCACAAGGTGTCTATTTATGTGGGTTTGACTAACAGCTAACAGATAATATAGTTCCTGTGGCCATTAAAGTCCAGAGAGAGAGAAAGACCCTCCTATTTGCATTTTTCCATCCTCATTTGTCTCATTGTAGATCTTGGTCCAATGAAGAATGCAAGAACTATTTGTAAATACTGGAAAACCATTTATAATCTTCTGGTCTCCTCTTAACTGAATGAGGAAGAGCCATGTGCATCAAGAGTTGTTTTTATTGACAGACATATGGGGATTTTTTTTATTGGAATGAATTCTAAGTCTGTTAGATTACAATATAAGGATTATAATGCTTTATTATCAAAATGTGTTAAAATGAGTATATATACTAAGCAAAGATTCTGAATTCTATATGTTTAACCAAGGAACTCCTTTAATCAAGGAGCCATTGCATTAATGGTTAATTGAATGTTTATCCATTGCAAGAAATAATAAAGAAAAATACCTGTGATACCGAAAAGCAGGTACCTGAAGTTTTAGGAAGAAATGGATGTTAGCATGGATCTGTTCTATTCACCAACTCCAATCTGTGTCTCTAAATTTATCCAAGTTCGCTCTCTTAACCTTAATGCACTCATCAGGAAGCTCCGCAGCCTGGAAGAGCCTCAGGGAGGCTAGTACCTATAAGTCTGGAAAACCATGGGAAATGCTGCCATCAAAATGGATTCCCCAAATTCAAGGAAGATAAGGAGGTTCCAGGGATTCCGGATGGATGTCTGTGGGCATGCAAACATCCCAGGATGGCAGAGACCAGGTGTCAGCCTTTAACCACCAGAGTTAAGGTGGGCATGGCTACAGAAACAAGCAACAGAGGCTATACCTCTTTTTAATGTTTCATCTAGTTGCAGTACTAAAGAAATAAGTTAAACAAGAAAGTTAATTCTATATTTAGGATTATTTCCCAAGGGCGGTTTATTTGAATTCTGTATTTCACTCTTTGGCTGATTTGTAAAGAAAATTTTCTTAACCTAATTAAATTATTGTCATACTCATGAATTAATGAGTTTGCAGTTGTATAGTAAACACTTTCTGTTAAAAACATCTTTAAAATATTAATGAAAAATGATTTTTTAAATTGTTGTATCAGCCTTATTATTATTGTAAAACAGTATAGGTTGTGTTTTACTTGATAATTTCTTTGTAATCTTGGCTTCTATGTGACCATGCATATTTAGTTTCTCTCTAAAAATATTCAAGGTCTGTCCAGAAAGTATTCATCCATGTACTACGACAAACAGAAACTTTTACTGAAGGAGATACAAGACACAAAAAACATTGCACATGGGACAATGACACCTCAGTCTCCTTTAAAGTAGGCGCCATGGGACCTCACACAGTTCCACTCACATTCAGTTGCCCCAGTGTATTTTCCTGAATCTCATTGAAGGTCTGAAATCTCTTCCCTTACAAAGGTGATTTTAGTTTTGGGAAAAGCCAGAGCTCTCAGGGTGCCAAATCTGGGCTGTAATGGGGCTGAGTCATCTGGGTGATTTGATGTTTTGCCAAAAAACTCCATGAGACATGATGCATGAGCAGGTGCAATAGTGATGGAGCTGCCAATCACCAGTTGCCCATAGCTACGGCCTTCTGAACCATCTGAATAGTTTCTGTGGAGGAAAGTTCAAGCTTAATCCCTAGAATCATTGCTCTATTTGCTCTGTCATTTTTAATATGACAGCCACACAGTACATGTGCTCACTCAATGGCATCTTCTGCCACCACTGAGTAGTACAGTGAAGTCATCATTGTTTACTCCTGCGCATTCTAGTCCTCTCTTTAGCTACCAGCTTACATTGATGCCACATAAACCCTTCGCATTATATTAACAATGGCTGGACTTTTTCCAGACAGGCTTCATAGTTTAACTTTTATGAAAAGAAGATAAATATTCTTCTGAAGTTATTCACTGACAAAGAAATAGAATAATATATCTGTTGTATATTTCATATGTACAATGTATAATTAACATAGGTTTTATAGTTTACACTGCAAATTAAAAATACTTCTGAAACACCAGTTCAAAAGAACCTACACACCCCAATGCTCATAGCAATGTTATTTACAATTGCAAAGTCCTGGAAACAGCCTAGGTCCCCATCAATAAATTAATGGATCAAAAAACTGTGGGACATTTGCACAATGGAATACTATGCAGCAGAAAGGAAGAAGGAGCCCCTACCCTTCGTGACAGCATGGGTAGAACTGGAGAGTATAACGCTGAGCGAAATAAGCCAGGTGGTGAAAGACAAATACCATGTGATCTCACCTATAAGTAGAACCTAATGAACAAAACCAAAAACTGAGCAAAATAGAACCAGAGACATAGAAATAAGGAACAAACTGACAGTGACCAGAGGGGAGGGAGGAAAGTGATAATGGAAGAATGAAGGGGAAGGGTCTAGTCAAGGAACATGTATAAAGGACCCATGGTAATGGACAACAGGGTGGGGACTGACTGAGGGAGCTGGGGGGACAGTGCAGGGGAGAGCAATGGGGGAAGACATGGGCCAACCGTAATAGAACAATAAATAAATAAATACACTCATTTTGACTAAGTTTTATGTATTTCTTTTGTGTTTACATATTCATCAAGAGAACATTGGTGTAGAAGATTAAGCCACACACATTTTTGGTTTTGATGGAGACTATTTATTTAGTAAGCAGAAGACAGCAATCCAATCCAAAACTGTAAGATTCTTGAGTACTTAACTTGTAGAAGGTGCTGTTCTACAAGAAGATTTTTAAAGATTGTTAAAGATGTTAAATAAAAAAGAATTTAGGAACAGACTCAAACCTAGGCCCTTTGGGGCTGACTCCCTAAACTTCTGCCATAGTCAGAAAATTGAAGGATCAGAAAGTCACCACTTCTAATTACTAGCTCAACAAGCATGTTGACCTGCAGTTATAACCAGGAATTAGTAATTCCTCTTCAGGATGTTGGATTCAGGCCCATGTCACTAATCTTTCAGCAGCCAAAATAAACAAACAAGTAAACAAACAAAAACTAATTTTTCTAGTTTTTTTTAAGAAATTCTATACTGTTTTCAATTATGGTCAAGGACTAGACAAGAATGAAGTTATATTCAAAACTATACTAGAAATATTTTTATTAGCTTTTTTTAGAATAGTTTAAAATTCACAGCAAAATTATAGGAAACCTAAAAATATTTTGATAAGAAGCACATATTCTATCTGTTGCAAAAGAGGAATTATAACTGTCACTAAATGCATCATATTAACAAATGTATAAACTCCTTAAAAGTAAGGACTATTTTGTCTTTAGAGACTTGAAATTGTATTGCACATAATAGGTACTTAATCAGCTGATATCTCAAAAGAGACCTTATAGGCAAAAAGGAGCTGGCAAGAAGTATTCAAAGTGATGACTAGCCAGGACCTACATCCAAGATTACTCTATGCAGCAAAGCTATCATTTAGAAAGGAGAGGCAGATAAAGTGCTTCCCAGATAACCTAAAGGTAAAGGAGTTCATCATCACCACACCATTATATAAAATGTTAAATGGACTTATCTAAGAAAAAGAAGAAGATCAAAACTATGAACAGCAAAATGACAACAAACTCACCACTATCAACAGCTGAACCTAAAAAATAAAAACAAAAACTAAGCAAACAACTAGAACAAGAACAGATCTCAGAAATGGAGATCACATGGAGGGCTATGAGTGAGGATGGGGAGAGGGGAGAATGAGGGAAAAGATACAGAGAATAAGAAGCATAATTGGTAGGTATAAAATGGACAGGGGGAATTAAGAATAGTATAGGAAATTGGAGAAGCCAAAGAACTTATATGTATGACCCTCGGATATGAACTAAGGAGGGAAGGGTGTTGGAGGGAGGTGGGGTCCAGGGTGGAGGGGGAGAAAGGGGGGAAAGAAATGGGACAACTGTAAACATAATCAATAAAATATACTTTAAAAATTAGCCATACAAATAACAATGATATATGTTGATAGCTTTCCTATTTAACCTAGATAAATGTAATTTTATAAAGCCATAAACTTATGGAAAATGTAGGAATGAAACTTATAGATGTGTAGGTAGGGTCCATATAAAGACAATTGTTGACACTAATAATGTGTAATACAGTTGGAATAGGTTTAGACTATTTCACATTCTGGAATAGGAAATCTTTATAAAATAAGGATATAAGTATTTCTAAAACTGTTAAACTTCAAACAAAGTAAAAAACAAATAACAGACTACAAGAAAATCTTGATATATATGAAATACATTAGTAGTAGAACATATAAAGAGTTAAATAATTTTCTTAATGTGACAATTGATAGGGATAATTCACCAAGTAGCCTATAAGTATACAGATATGCTCTCAAGTTAAAAGGTAGAAACAAAAAGAGGCACATTTATACTTATTATTTAGGATTTATATTAAGTCTTGAGAAATCCACACTCACAAACCCATCTAGCATGGTTGTTTGAGTAGTGACAAATAAATGTGGCAGAGTTTGTCAGACTTTCAGTATTTCCATATAAGGGCCAATTTTATTTTGGGGAAATTTATAACATGGAAATAAGTCAAAACTCAATCAGGTTTAGTTGCTCTTTCTGTCATTTTTATGTGTCAAGTACTATTTTAAACAATAAAATACATAGAATTGTTAACAAAACCTCTTTCATGAAATCCAGAAAAACAAAAAGCCATGGGAAAAAAGAAACATTTTTGGAACAGTAACAACTATATTTGATCATAGTATGCACTGCTTCATTAAACGGTGAGTATGTGCAGATATGAGAAAACATGATATATATGTCATATATTAATACTGACATGCCAAGTGTCTTATTGCATGTATACCCATATGATTTAGGATTTATATCAAGTTTTAAGAAATCAACACATACAAACTCACCCAGCATAGCTATTTTAACCAGAAGAATTGGATCACTGATAATTAAAGCTTTATGTTTTAATCAAAAACTATAACCCTTTGAAAACAAGAGCTGAGTTTTTATTAGTGTGATAATATGGAAATTCAATAAATCAAGTTTTGCATGGCTAATAATTTTTTTCAAGTTCTAAATTCTTGTGTAAAATAGACTAGTTGAGAGTCTTACCTCTCAAAGCTGAAAAAAACTAGGACCTTGTCAATAGAATCCTGTCCTGTACTAGATGTACAATCACTGTCAGGTTGAATTGTCTCAACCATTCAGAAAGTTATATTTTAATTAGCATAGTCATAATTCACAATAATTAACCACTTATTCCTAGGTACTAGAGTACAATGTAACATAGGTGTCTGTTTTTATTTTTTATATGAAACTACTAATAATCATTCTAATGTGTAACTGTCATTATGCTTTTAAATACACATAAATGCCATTTATACACAAAACAACTTTTTCCCCAAATAACAATATGTCACTCACAAGAGGCTAAATTATACTATAGAAACAAACAAAAACAGGATCGGATGGTGAGTGCACTGTTCCATGAGCCACAGGGTCAGCAGAGGAATTCTGCCAATTGTAGACAGTCTCAGAATGACAGACTCCGCGTTGGTGTACCTGCTCCAGGTTCCTGGAGCAGGAGCAGTAAACTATGATTAACCATACATTTAATTTCAAAGCTTCCACTGAGAAAAAAAACACATTCAATTAGCCAAAGTGAGTTGCATAGCCACATCAAACTTGGAAGAAAAACTAAATATATATGAATAACCTTAAAGAGTGCCATAAAGATATGTGAAATAATCCCCTAACTTGATCTGAAAATGTCTTCGTATGAGAGTGGCTAAAAATATTTAGCCGTGACAAATGGCTTCTATGAACATATTTGAAAGCATTGTATTAAATTTTTTTAAAAAACTGAAATTTTTACATTTGCTGTCTAGTGGTGTTAGAGTGAATAGTTTGCAGTCATTCTGAGCAAGATACTTTGTCTAATGGATCCGTCTCTTTTCTGAAAATCTGTAATATTTTCAATATTGGAAAAATAAAAATGAACTGGTTTCCACTTTCTAACCTAGTATTTAGCAAAAAAAGGACCATAAACCTCTTTCCAAATGAACACAAATGGCAGTGAAATAGTTGAATTATTTGTAAAAAAATAAGTTCTGAGAATGACATGAGATGTTTCAATATGCCTTGCCAAATAATCCCAAAATATAAAATGTCAAAATGCCCATGTTTTAGAATAAAATCTTCTATGTAACTTGATGAATACTTCCCCCACGCATAGCTGAATTTTCGTCATCATTTTTATGGATGCAGTTAACCACCATTTATACACTGACCTCATTTTCTCAACAACTTAACACTCATTCCATTCCAGAAATAATTTTATTTAGTGTCTGTGGGGAAAGGTTATCACAATCAAAATGAATATATTACTTTAAATTTTATATCTCCTTAGCTCTCTGACTCACTGCATCTATCTTTTAAGCTCCTGTCCTTCACACATCCCTCGACACATATTCAAATAATGTGAAAAATATATTACACTGTAATTTGTGTGAAATATAAGAATTGCCAGGGTATCTTTATGGAAATGAATAAAAGTTCTGAGCAAGTAAAGTGATTATAATTTCTGAGATACAAAAATATTTTTCTGAGTCATTGGAAAAAACAACAGACAAATCAATTACCATTACAAATATATATGAGAGAGCAGGAGAGGAAGGGAAGGAGAAGGAAAGAAGGAAAATACAGAGACAGAAGGAAAAGAGAAAGGGGAGAGAGAAAAAAAGTTTTGCAGTTTAAATCACCTTATGACCTCGTAGTATCATACACTTCAAGATGTTATTTAATCTCCATGCAGAATATAAGACCTTTCATATGAGAAAGGAGATTGGCATCTACTGAGCAACTCCTATCTTTTACACAGGACGGTGGGCATACGGACAGGCAGGTGATAAGTGCGTGATAGACATACAGACTAATGCATGCAGGTGTTCACACATATTTATGTATAATATGCATCTATAAATACATATGTGTGTGTTCTAGGTGAGGCACTTTCTAGCTCTTCTTTCTCATTTACAAAATAAACAAACTAATATCTACCTCACTGATTTATTATAAAGATTAAAGGTGATTATTAAAAACATGTAAGTACTCTCCTCCTTCCTCTTTTTTCAACATCCCATTTTATGGTCACACTTAACTCATTTGTTTAACATTGATTGCATTTTTCAGCATGTGCTGTTTTCCAGGTTGTGCAGGCACTGGGATTCCCTGTGTAACAAAACATACGTAAAGGAACTACCCTTGTGGAACATATATTCTAGTGACTCGGTCCCACTTAAAAAGAAAAAAACAATTGCTAGTGAAACTTTGATGTCATGGCCATTACCCCACACTTTCGATATCTAATTTTTTGAAAGTAATGTCCAAATAAATAATACTTCCTCTATTGTTTCAATTAAATAATTATTCTTTTTACCTTCTTCCTTTCAGAACTTTATAGATATGCCCTCATTTTAATATTGAGTTATGCTCAAACATATTATGAAAATATAGGCAAAAAAGTTTTTGTATTTGTCTAGAATTTTCTCCTATTGTAGCTCAATACAACCAGTTTTTGGCGGGGTGTCGTTAGAGGTATCATGTGGACATGAACTCTGACTTACTGTGATTATTTTTACATGCTAAAAGCCAACATTATGCCTAGGAGTCATATAGCAAGACACAATTCTTTGTTGTCCTTGCAAAAATAATTTTCAAACATACCACAAAAATCTGTATTTTCAATGCACATTTTTGAAGTAATGAACCAGAGACCTGTAATGCCAAAACAGATGTCTGATGCCAGAAGCTATAATAAGGTCCAATATTCAGCCCCTGTGTTTATTATTTCTTTTATCTCTAACTCAAATGGGTCGTGTCAATACTGTGCAAATAATCATGCTTCATATAGGAGGAGACAGAAAACTATATGCAGGGGTTGTAGAAGCCAGCGATGTAAAGAATCATTCAATGATCTAGATCTACTCATATTTTCCTCTTTTTTAATTGCAGTAAAGTTTACTAGTCTCACTCCCCATATTAAATATTGTCTGGTGAATCTTAATTTAACCTCTTTTCAGGCCAGTAGTGTAAACTTTTTAAATAGCACCTCAAAATATTGTTAATGGCCATGGGTGATGTTCCAGTCTTCAGCCATCTTGTTAATGACGTAGACATTTATTGCGACCTGACCTGGGTGTTTTATAGTCACCTATTTAGACAGAAACTACTTTTTATTTCCTCTCTTGTTATCATTGTAAGAGGCAGATTGAGCAGTATAATTTTCAGATAAGGAAATCGATGTTTATAGAACCAGATCATAAAGTAACTGTGGTTAGCTAAAAGTTAAATTTGAAGATAATTGTAGGTTATGGGACCTTTATCAATAAGTATAAATTAAGAGTTTATTCTTCTCAAGCACAGTTCACTTGCTCTTTGGGTTTTTCAGTTACAAATGAAAAGTAATTATTATTCATTAATCTCTAGGAGATCTATTATTTGCCTCTGACTCTTATTAGTCTCCTCTCCTATCATTCCTTATCTCTAGGAAATTGTCTTGTTTCTGACTCAAGCTCATCTAGCAGTTTCAGGTTTTCCTGTTTTGCTCATTAGCTCTCCCTGTTCAGAGCTCTTTTCTCTTGGTAGAGCTAACATCTTTTCTTCCTTCAACCCTCAGTTCAAATGATTTCTTCTCTAGACGTTATTTCCAGAATGCTAAGGCATTTCCCAACACACCCACAGAACCCTGTGGATTTCACTATTAGAGTATAAATCTCTCTAAAGTGAATCACATGTCAATATTCTTATTTCAACCACTGTATTACAAGTGATTCAAAGGCAGATTCAGTGTCTCATTCATTGTTGCAATCCTAGCATCAAATTTCATGCTCAGCAAGGCATTACAAAATGTTCAAAGCTGCTGTTTGTGTATAGGGATATTCTACCCAATAGATTTATTCAGATAGTCTGCAATAGATAACAACTGAATACGCACCAGGTGTCAGGTACTATGTTGGATAAAAGAACACGTGCTTTACAGGCATATGAAATGGTTCTAAAGTGTTGCAATGGAGTAAACTCAAGGCACAATTGTAGCACATAAGAAATGTTCCTCATCCTAATACCCTCTAGGTCCATCGATGCTGTTGCAAAAGGTAAGACTTTATTACTTTTATGGTTGAGTAATATTCCATTGTACATACATACAACTTTTTTATCTACGCATTTGTTAATGGACACCTGGGTATTATACTTAGTAAAATAAGTCAGTCAGAGAAAGACAAATATCATATGATTTCATTTAATGTGGAATCTAAAGAACAAAATAAATGAACAAACAAAATTGAAACAGACTCATAGATACAGAGTTGAGACTTGCGTTTGTCAGAGGGGAGGATGATAGAGGACTGGTAAAAAAGGTGAATGAGTTAAGAAGGACAAAATGAAAGTTACAGAATAGAGATGTTAAGTACAGCGTAGAGAACATAGTCTTTAATATTCTAATAACTATGGGTGGTGCCAGGTGAGTAGAGGAAATATTAGAGGAACACTTGGAAAGTATATGATTATCTAATCCTTATGCTGTATACCTGAAGCTAATACAAAGGAATATTGAATATAAACTGTAATTTGAAAATAAAATAAAAATATAAAAATATGTAGAAGTAAAAATAAAGAACAAGTGAAAATGCAAAACAAAAAGAAATATTCATAAATCAATTTTGGAATTCAGGGAAGGGTTTGACAAGAAAGTGATACTGACGCTAAGGTTAAAGTATAAATCCATCCGTGATTTCTTTTCTGAGATCTTGAAGCCAGGTGTGCTTTCAGCTTCAGAATTTTTCACCTTGTTATAGAAAGGTAATATGGTATGTATGTAGTGTATTATGTAACACCCCAATTGAGTTTAGAGCAAAACTCCAGTATTTAAAATAATTTTTTGGTCTTTGTCCAAATGGCTTAGACCATTGTATTTCTTTTTGAGTTTTCTTAAAGTACATTTTGTTGATTATGTTATTACAATTGTCCCATTTTTTTCTCTTCTTTCTCCCTCTCCACCCTGCACTCTCCCCCATCCAGCATCCCTCCCCACCTTAGTTCATGCCATGGGTCATACATGTAAGTTATTTGGTTTCTCCATTTCCTATGCTATTCTTACCCTCCCCCTGTCTATTTTGTTTCTACCATTTATGCTACTTATTCTCTGTAACTTTGTTCCATTCTCCCTCTCTACCCACCCACTGATAACCCTCCATGTGGTCCCCACTTCTGTGATTGTTCTTGTTCTAGTTGTTTGCTTAGTTTGTTTTTATTTTTATTTTTTTAAGTTCAGTTGTTGATAGCTGTTTGTTGTTATTTTACTGTTCATAGTTTTGATCTTCTTTTTCTTAAAATAGTCCATTTAACATTTCATATTATTTCCACAGGAAAATGTAAATATTAACCTTAGTTAGTAAATAATGTAATAGTATCATTTTACTTCAAGTTAGAACTTATATCTAAATAAGCACAAGTGAGAGTAAGTCTGATTTTCTTGCCAAATATATTCCAAAACTCCTTTTTTTTTTTCCAATAGCTTTTTGCATTTTGTAATTTAAAAAATGAGCTAATCTGGACCTAAAATAAGAGCAATCATTTATTGGAGGCTTACTTTTTGCCAAGTACCATTGCTTTATATGTTTATGATGGAATCACTATCACAGCCCTAAATGGGTATACTACTTTAAAAAGAACAGAGATCAAGTTCATAGAGAGACTCAAAGTCACACTGTTCAATGACTGAATCAGATTTGAAAGAAGGAGATTGAGTGCCAGAGTCCTTGTGGTTAAGCACACACAGAAATACCTGCCCATAAGTTACATAAGTGAAGGGAGTTGATTGTGGGGAGCAGGAAGTGAGAAAGGAAGGAAGAGAGTGTGTGGGGCAAAGCATGTTCCAAAACGGTATATCAGTTGAGGTGCCTATGAGTTATTCAAAGGACAGGCACCTACACATTTGGATAAGTGTGTAGTTTGCGAGGGGTATATGGTGGATATGTAGATAGGCAGATATTAACAAAAGAATAGTAATTAAGCCATGTGGATGAATTATACCAGGGAAAGATATGTTTAGAAAAAATAATAAAAATAAAGAGAATAAGAAAAAGTAAACAAAATTATAAAGGCAAATTAGAAGGCAAGGAATAGTAAAGGAGTGTAGGAATAGTGCAAGGAGAGGCAGATGATAAACCATAACGCTGTGATGTTCTAGAGTCCAGGGAAATATAGCACAACATAATGAATAGAGGAGTTCATTTTATAAATATTAAATAAAATCACAAGCACAGGAGGTACTAACTATATACTCTTTTTTAACAAGAAAACTTTAGTCAATAAAAAATAAAAACAACCGAAGGGTAAGTAGAAGGTACTATCAAAACATAATGAAACAAAAATGATATAATTAGGCTAAAAGAACAGTGGAACATATGTACACAAACACTTATATTTTTTATCAAAAAGTAATGTGATATTGGGATTGTGAAGTATTCTAAAACTGATTTAGTTGATGAATGCACAATATGGTAAAAAATAATAATTGTTGAATTTTACACTTGAAATTTGTGACTTTTACATATAAAATATACTTTATTAAAATTATAAAATACTAATATTATGATAAGGTATAACATAATTAATAGAATTTATATGATTTGAATAAAAATCTAATTCAAGAAATTATAATATAGCAAAAGAAAACAAGTAAAAAATACATAAGGGCATAAATTAAGCCATTAGATGAATAGAGTCAGTAGGCACAAGTAATCTTTTCTTGCATCTTTTTATTTTTTATGAAAGAGATGTTTCTTTCATAAAAGATAATAGGTAGGTTAGTATAAAAAGAAAGAACTTAAATTCACAAAATTACAAAAGGAGCAAATTCACAGAAATAAAGAATATTTTATTTGAATTACATGAAGATTGCTCAAATTTATTTTTAAATATTTGAAAACCTGGTTTGAAAGGAAAAGAGATTAGAAAAATACAATTTCTAACTTTAACCCTAAAAATTAAATGTAAAATATTTGCACAGACCAGTTGTCTTGAATATAACAGAAAGTTTAACCTTGAAAACAACTCAAGATCTCACCACTCAAAGTGTGTCCTGAAGATCAGCTACAACAGCATTACCAAAGAGCTAGTAGGAAATGCGCTCTCTGAATCTACATTTACTGATTTAGTCTGTATTTTCACAAATTTCCAGTGACTCATATTTAATGTGAACTTCAATACATACTATCCTAGAGTTGAAAAAAATTCACAAGTTAATTTTATCAAATATTCTAGGAACAGATGGTGCTAGTGTCATCAAAGTATTTTAGGGCATAAGGAGATAAGAAAAGTTCTGAGATTATGGAATTATATGGAAAGTTATATGAAAGGCAGTATAACTTTTATATGATAATGTCTCAAAACCAGACAAAAAAGGTAGCCTAATCCTTCCTATACATCCTGATGCAAAAGTACAATATCCTATTCATAGAATGCAGCAACACTTCAAAAATAATATGACATGAAAAAATGAAATTTAATAATATTATAAATGTTCGCTATAATAATGTGCTATAAAATATATAATCAACTTCATAGAATTTTTAAATGTCATTGATAAAATGCAACGTCAAATTCTGCTTTAAAGAAGTACTTATTAAAATAGGTCACATAATTATTTCATCTTGAAATATATGAATTTCAATTTCATTCCTAGAATAGTGCTTTATACTAGGTGACAAATAATACATATGGTAAAATAATAAACTGAGAATGCTCACTATATGATGTATTACATTTATTCATTTACAAATATGTATCATGCTTCCATCCCTGTGATAAATTCCACTTGATCATGGTGTATGATCTTTTTAATGTATTGCTGCATCCAGTTTGCCAATATTTTGTTGAGGATTTTAACATGTATGTTCCTCAGCAATACTGGCCTATAGTTTTCTTTCTTTGTTGTGTCTTTATTTATTTTGGGGGGGGATTAAGAAGATGTTGGCCTCAGAAAAAGAGTTGGGGAGTCTTCCCTTTTCTTGGATTTTTTTGGAATAGTTTGAGAAGAATAGGGGTTAGCTTTTCCTTAAACGCTTTGTAAAATTCTTCTGTGAAACCATTCAGTCTGGGGCTTTTGTGTGCCAGGAGTTTTTTGATTACTGTATCAATTTCACTAGCTGTTATTGGTCTGTTCAGGCTTTCTGCTTCTTCCTCACTCAGTTTTGGAAGATTATATGATTCTAGAAATTTTTCTATTTCACCCAGGTTTTCAAATTTCTTGACATATCATTGTTTGTAGTAATTTCTTACAGTTCTTTGTATTTCTGTGGTATCAGTTGTAATTGCTCCTCTTTCATTTCTGATTTTATTTATTTGGAAATAGTTCTCTGTCTCTCTCTGTCTCTCTCTCTGTCTCTCTCTGCGGATTCTGGTTAAAGATTTGTCAATTTTGTTTATCTTTGCAAAGAACCAGTTCCTGGTTTAATTGATCCTTTGAATTACTCTTTTAGTCTCTATGTCATTTAATTCTGCTCTGATCTTGACTATTTCCTTCCTTCTACTTGTTCTGGGCTTTGTTGTTGTTCCTCCAGTTCTTGTAGTTGTAGGGTTAGGCTATTTATTTGAAATGTTTCTCTTTTTTTAGGTAGGCCTGTATTGCTGTGAACTTCCCTCTCAGGACTGCCTTCGCTGTGTCCCATAAGTTTGGATTGGAAGAATTTACATCAGCAAAATATCCATACAACCCAAAGCAATGTATGGATTCAATGCAATGTTTATTAAAATACCAATGACATATTTCAAAGATATAAAACAAACATTTTAAAAATTTATATGGAACCAAAAATGACTCCAAATAGCCTCAGTAACTTTGAGAAAGAAGAACAAAGTCAAAGGGACAGCAATACCTGATATCAAACTGTATTATAAGGCCACTGTAATCAAAACAAGTCTGGTACTGACAAAAGAACAGACATACAGATCAATGAAACAGAATAGAGATCTCAGAAATAAATCAGTATTCACCAAAGTGGGCAAAGGCATAAAATAGAGTAAAATTAATGTCTTCAACAAATGATGTTGGGAAATCTGGACACCTACATGTAAAAAAAGAAGCTTTACCACCAACTTACACCTTACACAAAAATAAACTCAAGATGGATAAAAGACTTAAATATAAGTCATGACACCATAAAAGTCCCAGAGGAGAACATAAGCAAGAAATTTTCAGATATTCCACACAGCAATATTTTCACCAATATGTTCCCTAGAGCAAAGGAAAGAATAAAGGAAAGAATAAACAAAGGTATTTCATCAAGATGAAAACCTTCTGCACAGCTAAAGAAAACATAAGCAAAACAAAAAGGGAGCAAACTATATGGGAAAATATATTTGCCAGTGATATATCGGACAAGGTTTTTATCTCCAAAATATATGAAGAACTCACATGACTCTACTCCAGGAAGACAAACAACACAATTAAGAAATGGGCAAAGGACCTGAACAGACACTTCTCCAAGGAGGACATACAGAGGGCTCAGGGACGATGGAAATTAAAAACCACAATGAGATGCCACTTTTCCTCAGTCAGAATGGCCATCATAAGCAAATCAACAAAAAATAAATGCTGGTGAGCTTGCGGAGAAAAGGGAATCCTAGTGCACTGTTGGTGGGAATAAGGACTGGTGCAGCCACTGTGGAAAACAACATGGAATTTCCTCAGAAAACTAAAAATGAAACTGCCTTTTGAGCCAACAATTCCACTGCTCAGAGTATACCCTAGGAATACTGAAACATCAATCAAAAGAACCTATGCACCCCAATGTCCATAGCAGCACAATTTATAATAGCCAAGTGTTGGAAACAACATAAGTGCCCATCAGTAAATGAGTGGATCAAAAGACTGTGGTATATTTACATGATGGAATACTATGCAATGGAAATAAAGAAGGAGCTCCTACCCTTCACAACAGCATGGATCGGACTGGTGAGTACTACGCTAAGTGAAGTAAGCCAGGCAGTGAAAGATCAGTACCATATGATCTCACTAATAAGTGGAATACATTACAGTTTTATTTAGGAAAACTGTTTCTGAAATACATTTGGGAAATAAGCATTTGGATATATCCAAGAATATTCTAAATAAAATAAAAGAATTAAGTGTATACTATTTCTCAAAGAGATTAGATACATGTTGAAGGCCATTGAAATAAAATGAATTTTACTTTGGTGCAGAAATCAGTGCACAAACCCATGTAAGAAAACTGAGATTTTTTTTTTTTACCAAGTGAATGAAGTGCCAGTATTTATTATATGAATAAATAAGGAAATTTATAATCAGTGTGCAAAAAATTAAAATCATAAAAATTAGTTAAAATCAGTGTGTAAAAAGTGGATTACTCCATATTATAACACTGAGACAGCTCACAAGATCTCTAGGCAATATCAGTAACAACAAAAATTCAGATATATTTTAAAGAATTAATGCAAAAAAAGAAAACAAAGAAAGAAGGATGTACACCTGCTAGGTCACTTATGAAAAACAACCACTACTGTGTAATATATTAGAATGGGGAAAGCTTTCCTCCACAAGGAATACACCCCAAAAAATAAAAATAAAGAGATTGCTAAAGTTGAGTTTACCTAAAAATGTAAAATATTTGTAGAAAAACTATTATAAACAGACACAAGTACAAATGTCATACTGAGAAATTTATGGTAAACAGAATTCTAAGACTGCTGAAAGATTCCCACCCCTTGATAACCACACGCCTGTACCATCCCTTCTCCTTAAGTGGAGATGAAATCTGTGACTTGCTTCTAACCAACAGAACATGGCAAACTGATTTTACAGATGTAAGTAACATCCTTAGAGGGTTAAATTTCAGTTAATCAAAAGAGTGATTAATCTATCCTGATCTAAAAGATGAGCTATTATAAAATAGATCCAGACCTTCCCTTTAAGAAGAAACAGAAAGAAGCATAGTTTCTCCACTTGCCTTGAAGAATTAAGCTCTCATGTTTTTGAGAGGACATGCAAAAGGGTCACCTGGCTTGGGCTGTAGGCAGCCTCCAGGACCTGAAATTGACATTGAGGCGTCGGGCTATAATTTTAAATCTTTTTAACCTCTTTGAAATGTTTATCCATGCATTTGTTACTTTCATTATGGGATTTAAGAAAACATGCATGGAGAAGAAAGCAAGTAAAGTCAGCATATGAACAACAGTGGGAAGAGACTATTTTTAAAAATAAGATATTACATAAGGCAATAACTAGATAGAAATGAGATGTTGACTGTTTTTTAATAATGAGTTATTTAAATGCCAATAGAAAATATACAGCAAAAAAGAAAGAATGTTTGAATGTAAAAGTAGGAAATGGTAGAACAAGAGCTCCAATAATGAAGAAAGTAGTGGTTGTGAAAAGATGCTTCATCATTTATCAGTCAGTCTTACTACTCATGAAACCTGCATAAATTGGACCTATGGCACACTGAATCATTGAAAAAGCACCCTAAACTTTTTCAAAATTTTACTGTATGCTTTTTTCCCCCACCAGCTTTGTCATCCCCACCCAGAAATCATAGCACTGAATCGGAAAGTAGTCTAGAGTAGCCCATGTAGCCCCTTGGTATTCCATTTTGTGTTGAAGAAGGAGGTGAAGAGAGACCCGGCCTAGACACAGTGATTCTCAAGAGAAAAGACAGGTCAGACAGCAAAGCACAGAATACAGTTGTGGGGAAGTGCCCAGCAAGAGAGAAGGCATTTGAAAGAGCTGTCACATTTGTAATCCAATAGTATCCTTAAATGTATCTGTGAGCAAGGAAGCTAGGCCTTATTTTTATGTTTCAAAGGAATACCTGAAGTGCCAAAAGGTAAGTGACCTTGCTACATTGAGATTTCTGCACATATTTTGGTGGTGTCTACCTACAATACCATGTGAGAACCAGAGGCTACAATATTTTTTTTCTGATGATCAAAACAGCTTTTGATTGTTTGTGAGAGCTTGAAGAGTTTTATACTCTACACTTTTATTGCTCTTACCATTCAGTGCAATTTTGTCTTCTGATCCAAAAATTTCTTGGCAGTAGCTTGGGAAAGAAAAAATTTTAGATGATTCTTTGTTTTTCTCATTTCTTTTACATTTTTCTACAATAAGCATGCATGAGATTTACAATTCTCAAATCATAGTTTTATATATTCAAAATTTCTTTTAATGCATGTTTAATAACTCCTGGCTAGAAAACCATGTTTAATCTACCCTTACAAATATATAATGCACACAAATTTTTGTAAAAAGAAGGACAGTATGTCTTTATTGAAGACTAGAGTAAACATTTAAAATGAGATAGGGAGTCACTCAGAGTACTGGTTAAAATCACAGGCTCTGCTACCCGAGTGCTTGGTTCAAACCTAAGCTGTGTGACATAACCACACTCAATAAACATTCACTATGATGGCAATTAGACAAAATGACTGAGGTGAACAAATCTTATCAGTAAAGCATGTGGTGAAAAACTAGTCTCATTATTATTGGATTTATGGCCTACATAGTACTCAAGCTTTTTAATTTCTTTCTTTATCCTCACCCAAAGACATTTTCCCATTGCTTATTTAGAAAGAGAAGAAGGGAGGGAGAAACTTTGTTGTGAGAGAGAAACATCAATCTCCCACATGCGCCCCATCAGGGATTGCATTTGCCCAGACCAGGGATTGAACATGAAACCAAAGGATGTGCTTGGACAGGGAGTTGAACCCACAACCTTTCAGTTCCTGGAAAATGTTCCCACCAACTGAGATACACTGGCCAGTGTAGTACTCAACCTTTTTAAAAATTCAGTGTTTTCATATATAAATTAGGGTATAGAACTTTGTGTACAAAGTTCATTGAACCCATACTGATTGCTATTTATTATTAATTATATTGTTGGCAGCTGTAAATTATTAATTAGTATTGTTATTCTAATAATTACAAAATGTAATTATTCTATGTGGCATAATGAATTTCATGAAGAATTATTTATTATTTTTATATTATTATACAATTTTTACATTGACGAGGTGACAGTCTGAACCAACATTAACAAAGTAACTCTGAGATGTCAGAGCTATAATCATAATTCTACCAGGATTAGACTGTAAAAATATTGGAGAAAGGGTAATTTTTTTGGTAAGCCACCATAAAATGATGGTGAGTGCCTTACATATTCATTAACCTTTGATAAGAAAAGATTCACATTCTTTCACCAAAGGATATTTCAGGGAAAATTTGCAATTCATTGATCGAACTCAGTACCACACTAGCAGGGGTGTTCAACCCATGGCCCAGGATGGCTATGAATGCAGCCCAGTACAAAATCATAAATTTACTTAAAACCTTTTTTTTTGGCTCATCATTTTTCATTAGTGTTTGTGTATTTAATGTGTGACCCAAGACAACTCTTCTTCCAGTGTGGCTCAGAAATGCCAGAAGTTTGGACACCCCTGTATCTAAGGCCTAACATCAGCTTCTCTGACCTGCTTATTATCACTCACTGTCTGTTTCCTTCAGCAAATATTGACAGTGCACTTAGCATACGGCAAACATTGTTCTTGGTTTTGGAAACACATCAATAATGAACACGACAGACAAGTTCACTTTCCTTGTCATGCTCAGAATACAGGAGGAATATAAGAAACAAAAATGTAAATAAGATCATTTCATACCATTTAAATACCATGAATAAAACAAAACAGTAATTTGCTAGACAGTGACTGGGTAGAGATGAAAGGCAGAATATTACACAGGATAATCAGGAAAGACTTCTCCAATGCGATGACATGGAAAGTGAGATCTGAATAACAAAACGGACAAGTGTGTGACAACACCAAGGGGGAGAACATCGGAAGCAGAAGGAAATACCAGGAGCCGTGTAGTGAGTCTGAGGGGGACGTAAGGTGAGATTGTAGCATAAACAGTAGCCAGACTCTGTACAGTCTTGGAGAACTGATCATACCTGAAGATAAACTCTCCTTTATTTCTGAACAGCAAGGGAAACAGTTTGCATGTCAATGGGGGTGACCAGCACCCGGCAAACTCAATGTTGGCTGTGATCCAGGGTGCTGTAGGGAGGGGACCTCCTCAAGTTCAACGGCATGGATTGACTTGAATCGCAGACTTTGCCTCTTTACTCCTCCTGCAACTGGTTTAATGATGTCAGATATGCGCTTGCTCTCACTTTGTCCTAAGCAAAACACATTATTTTCAAATTCAATAAATAAAAATTTAAAATTCAGTAAATAATTATCCTTCTTACACTGTGTGTGTGAATGGTTTAATAGGCTAAGAAACTCATGACTATATGGATATTTAAAAATGTCTTATACTGTATCCTCCCATGTTAAAGATTAAATATATTTCTTTAACACATCCTAAATCTTAAATTTCTTTGAGAAAAATCGATTTATGTGAAATGCCCCAAGAATAACTAGAAGGATACAAGCATAGGATACCATTTTCTCCTTCTCTTATTTCTGCTCCATCAGATGCATCATTCAAAAGGAGTATTCAGCATCACAGCACTAAAGCAAGGACCATTCCTTGAAATGCGAAGAAAAAGAAGCTACGAGCAGACTGACTTTTTGCCTCCCCACAATCTTCCTGATCTTCCAAGGCAAGAGTCTTTACAGGAAAAAGCATCCTCACCCACAAGGCTTTTGCTAGCAATCGATGCTGTTGATGTGACTTATTTGGACCATGTTTTGGCTGCTGCTAATCTCTCATTTCATTGGCTTGTTATATGTGGGTAAATTTTCTTTCTCTAGTGACAGTCGGAGCAGGAGTTAATCCTCTTTTAGTTTTTACCCCTGACCATATACACTATGATATGAGATCAATACTGTGGGAGTGTCTGGCAGAGCTAGTAACCAAACCCTTTTACTCCTCTAGCCGTGCATGCCGGATATTATATGTCCTCATTTACCTTGCAGATAGATGTGGTAATTTGTATATTGCTAATCAATGAAACATTAAGCAGAGGAATTATCTATCACTTTCTGAACTGATCAAATTAATATCCCCTATGGACAGCCACAAACACTGTTGCTTCACTTTCAGGTTGGTGAGGGCGAGCACTGCAAACCTAAAAGCCACATATCTAAGATGGAGGAGTCACATGTGAAGAATCCAGGATCCCAAGTCAACTCACAAAGAGTCGTTAGTGATCAGGAAACCCCTTTTTGGAACTGCATGCAAGAAATAAATTTCTCTTGTATTTGAGTCATTGTATAATGCATTTATTTTAACAGTTATTCTTCCCTAAAGAAAATAACAAGTATTTTAATTCAGAAAAAGAAGAAATGAAATTAACTCTTTTCTGTAGCATCAAATAAAGTAGTATAAACAAAATCAGAAAGTAGTTTTATGAAGCTCTGAAACATCTAAGCTTTCAGCATGCAATTGTTCAATGGAAGTCTTTCTATGTGAAAAATAAATCTTCACACTTGCTTGTGGGGTCAATACATGGCCCTTCGACCTCCTGTGGCTGAGGGCTAGCCAGAGGGTCTCTGGCCCTAAGGAGTGTGTATTGTTTTGGGAATGGATTGTAACTTTGTCCTTATCTTCTTTTGGCATTGACTTCATGTCCTATGACTGCTTCTCGACCTTTTCCATCTGCCTATACACACTGATGTAACGTAGCTCTGGGCCACACTTAGCTTTGTGCAACCTGGACCTGTGCTGCCTTTGTCTGGGACCCTTCATAATGAGCTCCAGAGAGGAGGAGGTGCAGTCTCTCTCGAACCAACCTGCCACCATCTGTGCACTCTCCTAAAATGTGAGCAATAAATGGCATGTCCACATCCTTAGTCCACTGGTTTTTTGTTTTTGTTTTTGTTTTTTTCAGAATATCATGAACACTTAGGCAACTCCCTGGTTTGGGGCTTTGTGTTACATTGCCGAAAAGTCACCTTATAATTATCAGGACATTTATTGTCAGAAAGATTTAATAAGAAGAGATACTATTGAATTACCAGAGAAGAAAAAAATAAAGCAACTTATTCATAAGATTTTTCACTAAATAAGGGAAATATATTTATATAAGAAAATCATGTTTTGTTTTTAAAGAACTTCTAAACTCTTCAGAACACAACTATACATATTGGGATAATATGAGAAAATTAAAGCATGTTCATCTGTGACTATATTCAATGAAATTATTGCACTTGATATTACAGTTAGATTTTACAAAGGTTATTTTTGGAAAGTTATAAAACACACATTTTTATGAGTACTCTTAAAAATGATGAAGGAACTCATATATGAGGTCTGTCCAGAAAAAATGCAGCCATTATAAATATGAGAATAGTTTCCAGAATATCGATGTAACCTGGCAGCCAAGGAGAGTGGACTGGAATGCACATGCATGAACAATGACAAAGGATTTCACTGTACTCGTCAGCAGGGATGGTAGACACCACTGAGTGAGCACATGTACTGAGTGGCTGTTACATTCAAAATGACTAAGCAACTACAGCAATGAATCTACATCAAATTTTGCATTAAACTGGAACATTCCTCTGTGGAAGCTATTCAGGTGATTCCGAAGGCTGCAGCTGTTGGCAGCTGGTGATTGGCAGCTTTATCAGGACCACGTGCCTGCTCATTCATTACATCTCATGCAGAGTTTTTTTGGGAAAACATCAAATCACCCAGGTGGCTCAGATAGATGCCCTAGAGACCAGATTTGACAGCCTGAGACTAAAATCACCTTTGAAAGGGAAGAGATTTCATACTGTATATGAGATTCAGGAAAATACTATGGGGGCAGCTGATGGCAATTGGGAGAACTGTGTGAGGTCCCAAGACACCTACTTTGAAGGGGACTGAGGTGTCATTGTCCTATGTAAAATATTTTTTGAACCTTGTATCTTGTTCAATAAATGTCTCTATTTTTCATATTACATGGCTGTATACCTTCTGGACAAACCTCGTATGATTTAAATATATGTAATGCAAACAAATTTATTACAAATAGTGAAAAGAAATTTGACAAATTAATATTTTTGACATGTGAGGATTCTATTGTACAGTCTTCTATTTCAAACTTTTAACACAAAACTGTAAAACTTCTCCAAGGTATTCAACTTAGAAATTGCTTGAATGGTAAAGGGTTTATTCTGACATCTTATTCAGAGATGCTATATTATCCATAATATGTGTAGAATTAGTTTTCTTTGCCCTGAGGAACTGTAAAGAATCCAAGATCATGTATCATGATTAAAAAGCAACTGAACAGTTAAATCATTAAACACATGTGACAAGGAATGAGACTACTTGTCTATATCACCCAGGCTATTCTTTGGCTGGCTGCCAGTGATGTTCAATCAGATGGAGACTTCTGACAAGACACATTGCCTCTGAATTAGAAGGTCCGTATCATAGCTCCCGATGGAAATACAAATGTCATTTGAGATGGTTTGAGTCTTCCAGTGTGCTGACATTCCTTTTCCTTTATAATTCAGGTAAAATTAATATCTCCTCATCACTCAGTTGTACATCCAAGGCTCTTCTTTTATTTTCAGAAGACTGGCTTCCTGGTGGGAGCTGAGAAGAGGAACTATTTTACTTCTCAGCACTTCTAGACCCACTTGTCTCTCATTTTAGGCCAGTTTGGACTTATCACAGTACTTTTTCAACAAAAGTGCATTTAACTTAAAAGAAAATAACACCCTCTGTTAGTGCCACAAGTTGGTTATATCAGTTCTATTTTTCTTTTTCTTTTTTCTTTTTTGCTTCCTTTCTCCATTGCTTTGCTTCTTTCTAATTCTTATATTTTTAAAAAATTGTAATGTACTTTAAATTCTGCTCAAAATGTATTTATTGCTTTCTTTAAGACTTGTCTTCAACTCCAGGCTTGATGGACAGTTGTGGGGGTTCAGTTGTAGGTAAACTTTGAAGGCCCAAGAACTCCTGGAATTGTTTTCAAAACATTGTAGTAAATATATTATAAAATAACTCATGATCCTGAAATTACTTACTTGGATTGAATCTCAGTTTTGCTATTTATTAGCTGGATGACCTTTGACAGATTATTTAAACTTTCTCCCTTACCTAAGAAATAGAAACAATGGTAGGATCTGTTACATATGGTTGTTGTGAGTTGATGTATATAAGGCACTTAATACTTGGCACATAATAAGGACCATGTAGGCACTGATTGTTAATATTATGATGATTATAAAATGCTTGTGAAATACCACATATAACTATCACCTGTGGCATTCCAAAGTAAGAGAAAATTGGAGTAATGTGGTCGTGGGACCAGGATGGTTTTGACTCCTGTCTCTGCCCTTTAACAGCTTGCTATTCAAGCTATTATACAAGCCTTCCAGGCCTCTATTTCCTAAACTGCATAACAAAGTTACTTTTAAGGATTGTTCCAGGGATTTAATGATGTAATTAGAAGCTGGCTTCCGGAGAATATAAACAAAATCCCCAGTAAGTATGAGTTTCCTATACTTACTTCATTTGCTTTGATACCTACCCGAGTTGGACTTTTTTTAAGCCTATACTCACTTGACAAGGGTAAAATAACAAATGTTCAAGGATTTAGTAGTTTAGAGGCAGAGGGACAAAATGAATCATCATACCTAAACCTGATGCATTTTATTCTATACTCCTGTTCAACAAACCAGCAGAAAAGCATAAAGTAGGGGATCTTTAAAAGAATGAAATTTCTTACACAAATAAAACATGTCACATTTTATTCCCCACAGTTTCTCTATCCCAGCATGATTTATTTTTACACTCCAATAAAAAGACGGATGTAACACAGGTTGGTAAGAGTTATAAACATCATGAGATTAGAGTGAAATAAAATTCAAGCAATAGCTTTGTAATAATGTAACAGAACCACTAGGTTCCATTGCTCTGGGTTCCATTACTCTGGGTTCCGTTGCCCGCCATCAATAAGAACCATGACTTCCAATGCTAGAGTCTCATGAAAGGAAAAGAACCATTTATTCAAAAGTTATACAGGCTTAGAAAAATTGTGGAATTCTGCAATTAAATTCCATGTCCTTTAGAAACAAAAAACACCCACAAACACAGTCTTGCCTCCCCTGGCCAAACCAGGCCAGTCAGAGATACCATCTCCCAGGAAAAGAAATAGAAGTCTGTAGTCTAGCTGGGTAGATCCTCATTTGCATTCCAGCTTCTTCCAATTGTCTGTGCTCAACTAGTCTCCTGCTCTTAATCCAAAACTGCATCCTCATGGTGGGCCAGTGGGGGGCGTCCTTCTGCATCCTTTCAAACCACACGGCCAACACAACAGGGCTGCCCCACACCTGAGTATAAATCCCGGAGTGCATTTTCCTCTGTAACCCCATTTCTGACTCCTCCCATATATCTGCCCTTCTCCATACCTTCTGTCCTTCTCAGCTGCCATTGTTAGTCTGGGCAGGCATGGTAATATGATTCAGGAGCTGCCTCCAAGACTCTCTCACCAGAACAGCAAACCCCTCCAAGCCACATCAAGACTTAGAGTCACACCCATCTCCCTGGCTCCAGTGTGGCAGGCACAGCTGCTTCACATTACTAAAACACAGACATGTGCAAAGTGCTTCTCAATGGCCATGCTCCACTTCCTCTTCCCCCAGCCAGGTTAGTGGTGGCAGAACTTCCCCATTTTTCAAGACCCCAATATTCCCTGTTACAATCACAGGGATTAATCTTTTTTATTTCAAAAAATGCAATTAAAAATATCTTTTAATCTTCCAATTATTTTCTTTACTGATAGGTTCAATTATAAAATATATGATTTGGAGAGAGCAAAGAAATGATGAAAATTTCAAGAACAATTTACTTGTTCTACAATAAAGCTGGTGACTTTTAAAAAATAAATTGCTACAAATTTCATGCATATAATGAATTATTAATTATCTATACTAAAGGAAGAAAGAGTTAATGATATTAAGTTATATCTAAAAAAACTCTTATAAATATTAATTTTTTGCAAAATTAATAAAAGGATAACCAGGATCCACAAATATGCATTGTTGTTTATCTCTATCTGGTAATATAACAAAATCAGACACTGTTATTTCAAAAAATACAAATGAGTCAATGAATGAACAAATTAATACAAGCTGAAAGCCAACACATGATTTTTCCTTTAATTTGTAAAATTACAGCTAGTATCATCTTGAAAAAAGAGGCAAGAAAAGCAGTAAAAGCTTTTGGGTTCTCAGGTTTCTAAAAATTTTCAATAATGAGGAATCATTGCATGTATAATACATCAATACAGTATATCAATTTTCTTTGAAGTATTTACTACTAAATGCAATTGTTTTGTAGTTACCTAGGGATTGAAACACAAGTGAAGTCAAAATATAGGAATTTGAGTGTCTAATGTAGCAGCAACCCAAACCAGTTTTGTGATTCAGGGTAAAGGGACCCTTGTGTTCAAAAATCAATCTAGAGCTTGCTTCTTCAGTGTCAAACCTAACATATAAATTCCATTTTCTATCTGCCTTCCTGAGAATAGTAAAATGATTATTTTTCAATAGTATACTCTGGAACCAGTCCATCCACCTAGGGGAAAAGGCTAACTGGAGAATGTTGAGGGAGTGGAATAACTCTAATATTCCAAGATTTTCCTATTGACAACATTTATAAAAGACCTAATGATTGCTCTTGGGGGGCATTATATTTATGTCCTCTTTGTAAATGACAATGTCCCTCCATGTTAGATCTTAAGAATTTACTTTTCTCTCTCAGACACAATTTCTTCTGTTGCCACCCACTTCCATTGCTTCAGAAAGCAGCAACTTTATGATCATTTACAAAGTTCTGTCTCTAACTCAGATCACTGTACATTCGGTCAATCCTCAGGGACATTAAACTAAATAAAACCAAAACTCATTTTCTCTTTCCAACCCACTAAATATGTGTCTGTGTATGATACCTATTTTGGTTAGTGTTGCCATATTTATTATCCATTCAGTACGTAAAGCCAGAAAGATGGAACTAATCTTCCATCTTGTTTCTCCCTTTACAACCTAGATCTAATCAGTCACTGGGATTTGTGCATTCAACCCCATAACTGGCTTTCAAATCTGTTTATGCCCACATTTCCATCATCTACTTGAGGAAACATCATTTCTTGCTAGATTCATTACAACAATCTCGTATGTGATGTCTCTGTGTCTAGTCTCCCAACCCCTTTTCCCATTACTTGTCCCCGGTATAGCCAAAGTGATTTTAAAATGAAAATGTTGACATATTATTTCCATGCAAAAATCTTTGATGTCTCCTTACAGTACATAGAAGAAATCCACACTTCTATTGCCACACATAGAACAAATGAAATCCTAAGACACTTTATAATCTGACACTTCTTTACCTCTTCATAATTTCCCATCACATTATCAGTTTATATTCCAGTTACATGGTACTCTTTTTTTTCCTTTAAATTCATATGCTTTACATACCATCTTTCTGAAACATCCTCTTCTTCCCTGTGTAAATCTTACAAATTATTCATTTCTTAGCCTAAATGTCCTTTTCTCTAGAAACTTTCCTGAACATTGTTTTCCACTGAACTACCGAAAGTCTGGGTGAGGAAGGCAGACTGGGTAAGTTCAAAACATAATCTGTTCTACAAGGTTATTACTATGAGAAAGTGATTAAAATGAGTGCCTAAATTTACTGTTATTTTAATATAGCTGAAGAGAAGTAAAATCTTTCTGCAACTTAGATTACTTGTAATCATTAGGATGATTGGATGAGAGAAAAGTCACCATTTTCCTCACACACCAGATAATGGTGCCCTTATAATTATTTAATGTGAATCATAGATCACTGAGACCGAGTAGAGGAGGAAAGTGAAAAAATATATGTAAATAAATTTCTAGCGGAGGAGTAAAGCTCAGGGGTTTCGCAGAGGGGCTGATATTTACTAGCTCTATGAATGCGGAAGGTAACTTAAATTGTTTGAATTTCAGTGTCTGCTTGTGAAAAAGTGGCAAGAATAGTATCTATCTCATAGAGATATTTTTATAATTACATAAATTAATATACAAAGACAATTTATATTATAGTATCTGGTACATAGTAATCATCCAATAAATGTTATTAGTAGTAGCAGTAATATTGATAGTTGTTTTAGGAAAGGTAAATTTCTATAAATGAGAGTCATTAGGACATTTTAATATCTTTTATAAGTTAAGAAAAACCAGCATCTCTGGACAAATATTTCCTTAAGCAAAATGAACTATTGTATAAGTAATCTTTAATATTAAATAGGAGGCCAATTCTCATAGAATAAATTTTATTGCTATAAATTCTAAATGACCAAAGAAAGATATTCAAGATACCATTATTAAAGCCAAAAGTTTTTTTTCTTGTACTATAATAATAAACTTAGCAGACTTGCCATTGTACTTTCACAATAGTATCCCTCCTATTGACGAGGCACTTAGTTGACCAGAATAATAGCTACATTTTTCAGCCACTCTGGCAACTAGTTTTACTGAACTTTAAGTTCTGAATAATAAGATGAAAGCAAAACTTTCCTTATAAGACAGATGGCACATGCCATGTGTCCTTTTTTTCTTTGTCCTTTGTCCTTTATTCTTCCTGTTGGCTGAATACAACCATAATGGCTGGAGATAAAAGAGCCATCTGAAACCATGAAGTGCTTTGGGGACAGGAGGTGATGAAATAGTGCATTCCTATAGACCTGGAGCAAAGCCCTTCTATCGGCTATGATTGCCTGCCTTCATTTCTAAAATAAAAGTGATTTAAGGTATTTCTGTATTGCTTAAACCACTGTCATTTTAAGTCACTGTAAACTTGAATCAAAACTTACTTTAATTAATAGAGGTTGAAATTTGTGGGAGGAAAAGACTCTTACAAGAGTCTTCTATTGCTTTAATTAAAATTAAGGTGACATCAATTGAGAATTAATTAAGGGGGTGAGATGAAGTTGAAGTTTTGATCAGAGATGAGAAATACAATGATCTTTTCAGAAAGTAAGAGAATTAGGGAGCAAGCTAGTTTTGACAGAGAATTCTAAGTCACCCTGGTATTGGTGACAGTGATTTAAAATTGAATCAGTTTGACAAGTAGTACAGCTTTTCTCTTTCAGAGTTCAGATATCTAGGCTGAAGCACAGAGAAGGAAAATACATTCGAAACAGCAAGATATGGGTTTTACCAAAATAATATTTGGAAGACAAAGTGTGGCAGAAGTCAAGGGTGTTTGCAAGAGATTTACTATAATAAATGGAGCGGAGGACCTAAGTTACTCTAAAAGGAAAGGTAAGTAAGAATTGAGGAAATGATGAGATCAGTAACTGTGGTTTACCAGCAAGTGGATGGTGACATGAAGTTCTAGAATTTGACAGATACTTAGGAAGGGTCATGGAGAATTTGAAAGTGTTTCCTGAGAGTGGAATGATTCAATTCAAGATTTTCTAAATTCTCTCCAACATTTTTTTTCTCTTCCTGTCTTTGGTAAAAACAAAGCTGGACAAAATGTTGGGACATATTGACTTATGTATATACAAGTAAAAACAACACTGTTTAGTCAGAAAATTTTAAACCTTTAAAAAAAGAAATAAAATGATTTTTAGAGACATATTCTCAGTGGCTTTTCATAAGGTCTTCTTAAGATATAGAGTCACTCTTTTACAAATAATTATCCTAGTAATTATTATAAACACACACAATGCTAATACAAACACAAGCATTCTATATTCTCCAAACTCATTATGTGTACTCACAGACCCAATAAAATTGAATAGATTCTTTTTATAGATTCTTGTGGAAGAAATTGTATCCCTTGCTATCTAATTCTTATTCCCAAATCTCTCTCTCTCTCTCTTTTTTTTTAATTTAAAATAGGGAGTCACACATGTCTTTATAGTAAGGGAATAAATTTAGGTGTGCCTTTTACATTTTTCTTTTAATCTTCAATCTAAATAGTTTTTATTCCCAACATACTGAACTATATTTTAATAAACCTTGGTAAAATATGTTAGCATTATTATCCACATTTTTCTTCATATCTCCATTGAATCCGTCTCACTTCTTCATAATATCCTGCTTGGATTTGGTCTCAAGATTTTTCTGCCTCTTTAGAAGTTTTTAAGCCACTTTGATTCCTCATTTGGCTATTTTTAAAAAGGAAATCTTGGCAAAAATACAAAAAATACATAGAAACGGTGTTTCTGAAAACATTTTTTTTTCAAGCAGCCATGTATATCAGAAGTCATTTTCAAAGGGGGTGTTTAATGTGCAGAGGGGGTCAGGCTGGACAGAGATTGCTGCTATTAACGGATATCTACATGTCTTTTGTATTTCCCAGGTGGTGTTCATTAGCATTGCCAAGTGATTTAAATTGGATAGGTTATGAGCATAATTTCACTTGGTTGAAAGTCAGCCGACAAAGGAAGATCATAAATTGTAATATATGATTATGGAAGTTAATTTTATTCCCAGTGGAATATAGGGTTCTTGAAATAGACATACACTTTAACCTCCTTGTTATAACCATTAAAGAGAGAAGTAGAAAAAATATTACATCTGTATAATGTATAGATCATGAAGAATTACAGGCTTTGAGAATTTATTAAAGGCATGATTTAAAGGGAGCTGCAGAAATCACAGTCATCCATAGGCTATTAGCTTCAGACACATTGAATAGAGCCTGAAAGATAGACTGTAGTCAGACAGAAAATGAATATTCTCTACTTCAATAGAATCATTCTATGCCCTTTGAACATGACTTCTATAACTTACAGTTCTAATGAGCCTAAAGAAAAAAAATGAACTCTGAGAAAATAAGAAAAATCATTCACAGAAAAGGCTACAGGTGAAGCTGTGTCTTAAAGGCTGAAAGGGTTTTCAGCAAGCAAACACAGAAGGAGAGAAGGGCACATGCCAGGAAAATGGGAATCATACAATGCCACACAGAAGGCATGCACACAACCCATTTGGAGATCAGGGGATACCCACTGCAGACAGAGGGTAAAGTAAGTTCTCGCAGAAAATGGCAAAGAAAAATGGCAATGTAATAAGGTCTATACTTTAGGATATGGTCTAATTAGGAGAGGCGTTTATGTTTAGTCTGAATCTTATCCTTGTAAAATGGTTAGCTCTTAAGCAGTACCCTGACCTGATCAGACAAGATTTTAGACAAAGTCCACTTCTGGGAAGAAGAAGGGTCGGTACAGGAAACATGGTGAGCGGACTTCCAAGGTGCCAAAGGAAGAAGACAGACATGCAGTGAAGGCAGTGACACTAGGGGTGAGGAAAAGGGAAGAATCTAAGGAACGCTTCAGAGAAAGAAGCAACAGTTTGTTTTTCAGCTGGACACAGTTCGCTGTTGACAAAAATTCGTCAGTTTCCAGTTTGTTGTTGACAAAAATTGATGAGGCATTGAAAATAAGAGTGGAAGAAATTAGAGACCACTGTAAACATTCTCTTTTGACTAATCATGGGGCTGTGGCCAACTAGATGGTCAGTACCTGTGTTATCCTTCTGTGTGGGTGGTTCTTCCACCCAGGTATTTGCATGTTGGTATGAGAATTTTCAGGCATGTGAAAGTGGTAATATATATCTTTCCACAACAACTTTCAGATGTCATCCTCTTTGAAATGGCTTTTTAGCAGTAAACAAAGCAAAACAGACAATACAATTAATTGGGCAGACAAAGTCAATACAAAATCACTTCATATTTACTGAAGATCTCTGGCAGACAGTCGTGTGTTGCTCAGGCTAATTTATTTTGTTAGGTTGAAACACTGGCTATGAATATAGAGTTCTGCTATATAATATACAATTCCCCCCCTCAACTCTACCATTACTATTTATTAACATAGACTATTTCTAAGGCACTCACTCAGATACAAAATGCTAGGAATTGGTCACATAAATTGTGTAGACCACATATTCCAGAGACTACCAAGCTAAAAAGCCGTAAGAAAGAATTAATAATCCTCTGAAATGTTGCACCTCAGCCAGTCCTGTATCACCAACTGCACTTTTCTAGAGACTGCCTTGGAAATGGGCATTTTTGGGGTTGATTTATAAGTAAGTAGCCTCATGTAATCCCTATTAAAGTTTATTAACCTGAAATAAAGATGTTAGTACAATTACTGCCACCATCTTCCCCAAACCACAGATTAGTTCATTACGTCATGATTTTCATCCATCCTAAAAACTCTGGAAATTATCACAATGACAGTGCTACAGAGTTATTCAAATATTCTTTGAGGAGGAAATGTTTAATGGGTGAATCACATACTTCAAGGGAACCACAAATGTTCTTATATGAAAGTCATTTCTTTGCAAGCAATTGGTCTCTGAAGCTTAAGAATTATGTTTATTTTGTACCATAAATTTTTCCTTCTTTGTGCTGGAAGATGACATTAATCAATACAAATCACAAAGTTAGATCATCTCATTTGCATTTGTTCTCAGGTTTCCTTGACCTCTGTGTATCTGTGCAATTAACTCTTGAGTCTATTAAAAACATAGTTTTAAAAGGAAAACATTTAAATTATATTTCTATATTTTAAAGCAGTTTCCAATATGCAGCTAAGTCACTTGGTCCCACTGAACATGAGCAAGTCACCTAACATTTACCAAATATGCGGATGCGGCAAAGATTCTACCTTCCTGGGGACCTGAAAAATCAGTCAAGTTCAGGATATTTTATGTATCAAAATTATTCAATGAAGGATCTGTGGCTGAGTTTTAACTTGCAGTGTTTATCTAAGTGTTTTCTGCATATCCTTTCTTTCAGGCATGTTTACCTTGTTCCATTTACATATTACTGAGCTTTAGACAGTCACTTCATTAGCAATCACAAAGACTACACATGGACAAAAATATGTAAACAAGCAACATTTTTCACCCTGTAGAAGTAAGCCTGTGCTGCATAATGGTAAACTGGGGCTCACGTCCCCTTCTTTTCCTCTTCTTGGTTTTGCAGTACTAGACAAGTTATGTCACTGTGCCTCAGATGTTCCACCCATAAAATGGGCATAGTATTAGTACCTGCCTCATATTTCCTATGACAATTAAATGAGTGGATGTATGAAAAATTCTTTGTGCAGTGCATGCCAAATTAATCTGGCTTCATCTATGCAAGTTATTGTTGATAATATTTGAACTGTTGCAAAAGGAAGAGAAAATGGAATAACTTGATAAAACCATGGTTAAATGTGGTCTCTCGTAGAATACACGGGGAGGCTGACGGAAGCGAAGGCATCTCCATCAAGGGCACCTGAGAGCAGAATGGGAACCTGGCTCAGGGCCATGTTGTTTGATAAATCAATTCCCAATCCAGAGTCCAGATATCAGAGTCTGTTGACAGCCAACTATTTGATAAATGGCCTTGCAGGATATATGGTCCTGTTCAAAATGTTCACAGAGACATTTGGTTTATGTCAAAAGGTCCTTAATATCTATTGGTCCTTGATTATTCGGTCCTGTCCACATGTCCATGGAGACTTTGGCTCATGCCAAAGGTTCTTATATTTCATCCTCTGAGGCAAAAATGCTTATCATTAGCAATAAAACATAATGGTATTTTTATGTACTAATCCTATAAACCAGAAATAGACATAAACATCATGAGCTATTTAAAGCCAGGGACATTTTTTAAATGTGTATGCTTTTGACAGGACTGAATATCAAGGACCACTTGGTGTGGATGAAATATGCTCGTGAGCATTCTAGACAGGACCAAATCTCAAGGATGTTCAGATGTGGATCAATGTCTCCATGAATTTTTTTTTTCAGATTGGACTCAAAGTGTGCTAATCAATGTGAAATATGTTCCCACACACTTCCAAATGTGGTGATACAATACCTGGTAGAGGACCATGGCACACAGGTCAGCTTCATCCTGTGGCCAAGGAGGGACTGGAGATGGGCAGATGGACATTTCTCTGAGAGAAGGGTCAGCAGGAAACACATCACCTCGGTCAGACATGGTTCTGATTGCAGGGTCTGACGCACTTCTCCACTTTTTATTGTAAATACCAGCGCAGTGACACAAATGTAAGAAAAGGAAAACACTTCAAATTAGCACAATAGGAAAGGTTTAACAGTTAACCCATTGCTGGTCTCTATAAGGCACTTTCCAAGGATGGTGGAACTTCATATAGAAATAAAATATGGACCAGTTATGGAAGCTTGTTAAGAAAAAGTAGAAGAAAGATCATTCTTTCTTGTTCCGTGATATTGTTTTGAATAAGAAATAGAAAGTTAATCCTAATATTATCAATTTTGGATAGCAACTCCCAGAAAGTTGATTAGGAACTGGGATATGGAAATAACTCTTAAAAATTAAAGCTTAAAAAGTTTAATTCCTAATTAAACTTAAGTGTTGTGAATGAAGAGAGAAAGACTTGTGGTAACAGTGCCTTCTGGTGATTAGATTTAAAGTAATAATAACCACAAGATCGCCAATGATTTGTAACATTCATTGATCAGTCATTATATACTAGACACTGTATGGTATCTAATTCAGGGATTATATGATAATTAATGTAAACTGCATTAAATGCACTGGGGGAATATAAGGATTGATTGTATTGTGCTTAATTGAAGCAATCAGACATTACATGGTGAAAAATAAATGTATGACATATCTCTTCCTTATATGGTAATATGGAGGTAAGGGGAACTCCAACAGTCTTTCCTGTATAAAGGACTCTCAAAATTCCACCTGCATTTTTCACAATTAACCTATAGCTGATATCTTATTCAGAAATAAGATAGTGTCAACAGAGCACTGGCAGTTCCCCTTTTGGTGACAGAATCATAGTAATTAAAATACCAAAGCAATGCACACAATCAGAATGACCACAATGTCGATCTGTAATAACAAAGAGCTATTATAGAGGTGATAACATACCTAGTCCATATGTCCAGCACAGTATTTTACTCTGAGCAGACCGAAATGAGAAGCCAAATACTGATAAAGACATAGCTCAATGTATAAGCAATCAGAACAAAGGAATATGAAATTGGATATTAAAATAAAATAAGCTTACTTTGCCTGATGCAACACCTGGCAATATCTTGCCCATGGTAAAGGGCCAGGATACTTGATATAATTGCTAAGTCTCCCTCTTTGGGGGCAGAGCTTAGAAAAGCACTGAAGAGATTTGCTTCTAAGGATGTAATTTTGTTAGATTTCTCTGGCTAACAACAATTCCAATTTAAATTTTCTTTTTTGAAATATTAAAACTTATAATCAGATTATATTTTCAGTTCATAAAACCTGGGAGATATTTTGTCACTTAAAATTAAATTTGAAACTCTTTTTTGACTTTAGGGTTCAACTCTCAGAGAACAAATTTAATTCCTTGATTTCCAGTATTTGAAAGGTAAGGACACATACTTAATAGAGCCTTTAAGTTTTTGACTTGAGGTAAGAAATTTTGAACCTATAGTATAATATTAAATCAGTGATCTGATTAGTAAGATGCCTTTCAACTGAGAAATTTAGTATGCCAATTGTGAGTTTCCTATGTAATACTTAGACAAGCCGAAGAACAATAATTGGAATCACGTAAAAAGTAAAAACACTTCCAGCTGTGATCTACTTGCTCAGATGCTCAGCAAGACAAATTTCACTTTTCTTGACTTTCAAACCACAATTCTTAGACCATAAATAACTTCTCTTTCTTGGTACATTAGCTTTAAATATGCATACCCACTCATCCCATTATTCTGAACCTTCCTGAACAGCTGGATGCATTATAAAAGCAGACCACTTTTTTTTTTTTCAGCACAGAATGGGATGAGAGAATAATTTAAAACATTTACAACAATATTTGAATGAAGTGGCAAATAGGAAAGATGTGGATGCCTTTCCTGGCTTTCTGTTCTAGTAGCTACTTGTTTCCCGGCCGGCAGAGCGCTGCACTCTGCTAAATGAAGCCCAAATGCTTGGTATTGCTTGCTCTATAATTTTATGGACAGAGAGAGCTGTTGTCTGTGCAAAGAGTGAACGACACACTTCATTATCTTTCCAATAGGCTTGAAAATTATTTGTTTAAACATCCTTCCCACTGTCACATTTAGAAGTGTTTGCCAAAGTGATCATTACAGATTTCCCTCTAACTATCATTTCGGAGTAGCCTCACCTTCATTCTCTCCTAAACTTCAATAAGAAGCTGCTTTTGAAGTTTAGAAATTGCCTGTCTTCCATGACTTTGTTTCTTTACCAAGACTTGTCCCTTCTTTATGTATCAGTATTTTAGTCCACAAACTGCTTTCTCCTCATGCATTCTATTATTCCTTTTTCTTCTCATGAGAGCACTTCACAATGTATCTTCTGGACAGATTGTACCCAGCCCTTAACGTCTCTCTTCACAACCACAAAATCATCACATAATAGCGCCAGAAATGCATCTAGCACAGCATTTCATTGCTGCTGTCTTTTCAGTTTAACAAATGCTATAATCCTGGCGTATTTTTCTACCACATTTGCCCAGGGTACATTTCTAAATCATTTTTATCATTTAATCCTATCAAATTTTTACAATTTCAAGAGTCTAATAAGTATTCAACTGTGCTCTGTATATAGATGATTTACATGTTTCTTTTTAACTCTGGCCACACTTCTCAGCTCCCTCTTTATTCTGAGTCTACATCACTTCTAATGAACAAAACCAATCTGAAATGGCACTGATTCCTGACATAATCATATTTCAGTACCCCATACTTTCTTTCTTACCAAATTGATATCACTTCCATAATTATCTTTCCCTTCCTAGTCTTTCCACAATGTTCCAGTTAAAATTTCTTGTCCTTTCTTTAAAGAATTTGCATTAATCATCTCAAATCACTGTCTTTTCCTTACAAGTTTATGTTCATGATATCAAAAAGTAGCTCTGAACCAACTTACCTGCATCGAGAATAGCAAGAAGGCATCAAACAATGAGTGGAGATTTAAGTGAAATCCTTTTCTGCTTTACTAGCTATTTAATTTTCAAAAGGAAGACCAGCTGGCATATAATTGTCACTTTTAACACTGTGGTTTATTTAGACTAGATTATGTTAATACTTCATTAGAAATCAGTGCTATATAAAGAATTTGGTGTGATCGTTCTCTGAGGAGCCAGGGTCGGATCTTGGTTTTCTTAGATGCTTGTGCAGCTTGAGCTCCAAATTGTATTTAGATTCCACCAAACACATAAACTCATGCAAGATTTGAAAATGACAGCCCACATAACAAAGGGCGCATCCGGCTTCTGCAGTTTATTCTAGTGTAGAGTCAGAGATTTTTCTATAGTCATGTGGCAGCAGTCACACTCGGTTAGCTTCACTGGACTGGAAAGCAGGGCACAGACATTTTTCTGATCTGACGGTGGGTAACAGCCTTGTTCTGCATCTACAGACATAACAGCAGTTACATGACTATGATGCATGTTTGTGGCAATGGTATTATTTCTGGTACCTGTGATTGCCTGATAAGAGAAGAGGTACCAGCTCCCTTGGTATCTACAGTGCATCTGAGAGGATTCCTTAACCTAAAACTTCTTCCATAATCTTCCAATAGGATCTATACAATTCATATCCTATAAGAAATCCATTCTTGTTTCCTTTTTGGTCTGCATCTTAACAGTGGTTGATAAAGTAACTGGTGACAAGAGTGTCATTCTTAACAGAATGATGATCTGGAGTTGACTAAGGGGCTAGTTTAAAGTTGGCCGCGTTCCAACTAGCGTTCCAGCTAACATTAGATAGGCCAGGGATAGACTATGGCATGCAATGATAAAAGTGTTGCTTAAATTATGAGAGTATGATATGATATTGGGTGAAGTCATAGACCTTGGAGATTTATGGACTGTGTTTCGATCAGGGTCTACCATACACCAGCTGTGTGATTTTTAGCAAGTCGTTTACTTTGTTTCAAATTCATTCTCTATACAATAGTTCTAGCTTATAGTTTTGTTGTGAGAATAGCTAAAATGACATATCTAAAGTACCTAGAAAGGTATCTGGCCGGGAGTGCTTTTTTATTATTTGTATCATCGCTGTTAGTTATTACTGTGGTGGTTGTGGTTATTTGTCAAGTTTGACCCTACATGCAAACCAACAAGTTAGCCAGCCACAGTTTTCTGAACACAGGCAGAAAGACACTAGTTTCCTGGGTCTGAGGCAAAACACATTTTTTTTAACTCAAAGTGATAGCAATAAGCAGCATATTGTGTTGGCATCCATTTTCTGAGCCCCAGTTTCTACAGAACAGCAAAAAGTGATTCAAGAGATACCTGCACACACAATGGGAGAAATTCCAAGTTTAGGCCACCTGAAACTTTTATAATGAACAGCAAATTTTCTGACAGAAAAAGACATTATTATTATCATACTGGACTACTACTATCTTTGTATTCCAAGGCTGCTTGCTATACAAACACATTTGAAAAGATTGTCTGGAACAAAAGCAGCCAGTGTCTTTCTTGACAAGACGTGCCGAGACATTAGAGGCTCATGGAAAACTGTTTCAGAAAGATCTGTCCCTTGTTTCTGCACCACCTTGGCTTCTGTTGAATTTTTTTGTGCATCTCTGCTACTTTATTGATTCCTCTGATAAGTCTGTCTGACAGGGGCTGGATTATCTCTCTTCACTTTGTGTCATACAGCATTTAACTGTGGGCATTATCAAAGAAGCAGGATGGAGCAAACCTGCAGTACTGACCACAAAAATGATCTTCCAAGTTCTCAACACCCATTAGCTGAACAAATCCCATAAATCATGAGGGTATAGCTTAGGAAGCAAGGGCACTTTTCTGTAAAGTTTTGTGTGAGCCTCTCTATGTATCTTGAGGCATAAATCCATGTAGAACACAATGTATTAACAATTGCACAGACTCTGCCCTGGCACTCAAGGAGGAAGTCTAGGACTGTTTTATCATCTCTAACAGCCCTGGCCAGTGAGTTCAGGATGACCTGAATGTCTTAATGGGTCAAGGTGGTGTCATTGATTGCTTCAGATTAAGTCAGGAAACAAATTTCCTACTACCTTTTCTAATTGGATGACTCCCATTGTAGGAATAAACTGCCCTCAGGATACGTATAAACAAGGCGTGGGTTATCTCTCTAGAAAGCCCTCCTGAACAATCAAGGTTAACTTTGTTTTGGAAAGAGCTCTGTGGTCTGAGGGCTAAGTGATCTACTGGCAATATTTCCTTAAATACTTGAAGGTCTCTAAAGCACAATTCATGTTTTATTGAGGAATGCAAGTTAGGGGCTAGTTTCCACACAAGAATTATAGTCCTGGAGCACACACGGGTCCCTCGGGGGGGAAAGGTGTTGTTTGCAACTGTCTGGGCCCTCCAACCAGGATCTATATATGGGGAGGGGCACCTGTTGGCAGTGTTCCCAGTGTGGCTGAGAACAAAATGAACATGAAAAGGTCAGAGCAGGCGGAAAGCTATAATTATGAAACAATCTCATCATTCGTTGGAAAACAGTGGACAGAAGTATTCACTCATAATTTCTCTCTTGCCCTGTATATATATATTTTTTTCTTTTTACCCTTTTCTTTTGCCCATATTTTATATTTTCACATAGCTTGTAGTTGCAGAGATACACTTTATAAAATAATGAAATGTCAACACAGAATTGAGACTGTGCTAATGAAGAATTGAGACTGAATGCTTCCCAAAGAAATATGTGATGATTGCTAGGCTATTTTTTTTCTTTTTGTAGAGTTGTTGAATGTACATATTCTGTTCAGTCATGACTTTATTACATTCGATTTGAGCTTCTTGCTATTTCTATGGTGTGCATGTGCATGTAAATGTAGGTATGGGAAGAAGGCCACTTGTGCAGAGTAACCAAACTGGTGAGTTGTGGAGAGTGTGGTTAATTCACAACAGCATGACTTCTTCTGTTTTAGAAATTTGAAAGCAAAATATGGCCCTGGATCAAGCAACATCATCCTGGATTCCTCCTTAGGGGTGTTTTTGATGTGGCAGTGGGTGTTTTAGATCTTGGACCAGTGATTTCTTAATCGTAGAAGTGATAGCAGCCTTATTGGTCTGGTCCTATAGTGCAGATATGAACATTTTCCAGAATATTAACCCCATATTCTGTTTTGACAAATATTCTAACAATCGGTAGGCTATTTTTAAAATTCTGTAATAAATCATTTTGTGCTTAAACCACACTATTTTATTTGATTGGATTCTGATTAATATAGTATTCTAGGTTTTCTCTATAAAAATAATTATTTATAATTTTGTTTACAAAGTAGATACATTTAATGCCCTATAAACTATTAATGAAGTGCATATAGGATGAATACTTTTCACATTCCTGTATATTTTCTTCCAAAATTATCTGCAATAATTCTAATTCTTTCAAATCTAAAATCAAAATTAATTCATTGACTAATTGTCTTCTTCAGGCATTGACATTTTAAATAGTTTCATATTTTAAAAATTAGCACAATGTTTATAAAGATATTTTCAGTTTTTCCATGAATATTAATTGAAAATGAAGTATGTGTTTTAATATCAAATGCTAACATGATGGCCACAGCTGCAGCCTGATATATGCAATCTGGAGATGCTTTCCAGGCACTTCTCTCTTTAATAAGATGATTCTGTTTCGTTATTCAATTGAGTAATAGAAGGCACAACTACCATAGGCAACAATGGAAGATTGAATGTTTTGGTATCATCAAGATGAAGTCACTTGTTTTTGAGCTTTCAAGTACAATCCAGCTGAAGTCAATTGCCAGGATTACTTTGCAGAGACTCACTCAGTCAGAAAGTCTGTTAACATTTGTTGAGCATTTAGCATATGCAGAGAACTGAAGTCTTTAGTAGAGTATACGACAGACAATTAATGCAACATTTTGAAACGGTGTCATTCACCTGCCCATGATGTTCTTTATGAGTATGACTACATGCGGAAACTTAGGCAAACAAAACCCCAACAGACAGGATCTGAAGACAACCACTCGACTCGGTTTCCCTGGGAATCTTCCCTAATGCCTTGCAACAGATCACAGTATCACCTTGATTTATGTACAGTCTTGTCAAACATGTAAATAACTTATATTCATATTAGTTCCTTTTAAGGCAAGAGAATTATAGAATTACTGTGTAATTTAATGGAAACCCCATGGAACTGGAAATTTAAAATAATAAAAATATGATTTTAGGGAAGTTAATTAGCCTTAGTCCAAAAGAAAGTATACAGAAGGTGGTACAGACACTTAGACACAGAAAATAAAAGAAACATTAAGGAACATGGAGGATAGAGTAAGAAGATCTAACATATATCTAAGAGGCATCCCAGAGTGAGAGGGGACACAGGATAGAGCAGAAAGAATGTTATTAAAAGAGATGATGACTCAGAATTTTTCAGACATGATAAAAGAAACAATCCACACATGTAGGAGACTATTCTGTGTGGCGTGGGCCCAGTTCCCACTCAGAAGTGCACAGGACCCACGCCCACGGATAGGTGCTTTTGTGGGGAATCAGGCCTGCAATGTGCCTAGGCAGCTTTGGGTCTTGCTCTTACTAAAAAACTCCCTCACCCTGAATTGAGGATATTTACTGCAAAGTAACTTCCTAAAATCCATGCTAAACCTTCCAAGGATGAGTGTAACTGGTTCAACCACTTTTGCCTTTTCATTTGCAAATATCCCTCTTCTGTGATGTGATCAGCAGCATTGGCTCCTTTGTTTTCTGTAAAAGGTAACCATCTAAAGCAACCTGTGCATAGTAAATGAGGAGCATCATGTAATGTGCAGAGAAACCCAATAAAGGCTGCTCACAGCAAGGGCCTTGGCTTTTGCTCCCCTTGAGAGAAAAGCCATGCTCACCTTTTTCCTCTACAGGATTCAGTAGTCCGTGTGAATGTCTTGTGTCTCATCCACAATGTGACAGACCCCCACAAGTTGGGGTCCGCATCACACACATTCAAAGACTGTTACTGAATTTCAATCAAAAGCTTAATAAAAGATGGGCTTAATCTCTGCCATTGAAATATTAAAGTCTAATAGGGAAAACAAATAGTGAGTAATTGTGAGTAGTACGGGAGCCCAATGATTAGCAGAGGAACAGGCAATCGAGTTTTCCACCAGGGTGACTCGGAGCCTCATGCACATCCAGGTCAGTGGAGGGGTGTTGGGATCGGCACTAGCTTTGCTGCATAAACAGGCCAGGCATGCAACAGGACTTCTCCCCTATAATGTGATGCCTAGAGGAGGGACAGCTGGAAAAGGCAGACAAACAAGAACTTTAAGTGGAACCTAATTTTGCCCAATATAAGTTTACAAAGTTTCATGAAATTCATCTAGATGTATTAAAATCAAATAATAAACTATAAATGATTATCTAGTGTTTTAGTTCTATTGTTATAAAAATTAGCTATAGCTCCATCAGATTTAAACTACTGATGTTCAATATTATAGAAATTATAATAATGTATGCATAAAAATGAGTCATTAATAGTGACATCCTGTATAAACAGAACTTCATTCTTCTGAGCAAATAGTAAAATTATTAAATACTGCTTTTAGAAATTAATATTATACTACCTTGAAATATGCTAATCAAATAAGTTAAGTTTACATCAAATCTGTTAGATGTCAGCCTATTCTTGTATCAAAATATCTGTGAAATAAAATTTACAGAAATTATTACCTATGAATAAAGCAGCAGCGATAGGACAACTATACATTTAGTTATATAAATTAATATAATATGAAGGGAAAATGACCAATTCTATCTTTTTGGTAACAAGGAAGACCAAGTGTTCAAATCCCGATTGCAGGTTTACAATACTCAAATTCCAAGACTAATTATTTTAGCCTTCTGCTACTGTCTTCTTCTGTGACTCTCTGACTGAAATGATAATGTATTCGCTTCTCATAACTGTATTGCATCGCATTTATTTTATCTCCTATTGGTGCGACCCGGCATGTACTGTGAGCAGAAAGGGTAATGACGACGAGGAAGATGCAGTTCCACTGTAGATCGACACCTGGGACGACTCCTTCATTCACAACCTGTGCTTCCCTTACGCTCCTCTCCACCCTCTTCTTCTGGCCTTGTTCTTGCACTGTGGGGGTACTGATTGTTTGTAATTGTCTTAGAATATTCCTGGCCAGAACAGTTGATATTTGGCATTAAGCTTCTCCTTCCGGTCCTGGATCCTTTAGAATAGGAAACAGAGAAGATTTAACTTCTAACACCAAAGCCCTTTGAAACCTCAGCTCCTCCCTTTCCAAAATTTTTAGAACAAAAGTGACATGAAAATTTTGTCATCATATATGGAATCTAAAAAGAAATTAAAAAGCTGAACTTAAAGTAACGGAGAGTAGAATGGGAGTTTTTAGAGCCTAGGATATGGCGGGCTTCAAAGGAAGATGAGAAAATAGAACGGCGGTTGCCAGGGCTGGAGGGAGGAGGGGCTCATGGGGAGTTTTTGTTCGGTGAGTACAAAGTTCAGATTTGCAAGATGAAAAGAGTTCTGGGATGAACGTTGGTGGTGGTTGCACCATAATGTGAATGTACCCAATACCACGGAACCGTACCCTTAACATGGTGTGTGTGTGTCTGTATGTGTATATATGTATATATATATATAATCTTATCACAACTTTTAACGTTGAAAAAATGAACACCAATAGAATACTGCTTTCCTACATCTTGTGATGGAAACATAATTTGCTTCCACTCTTCCAGTAAAGTACACTTTTGTCTATCAGAATACAATTTCTGATACTTTCTTTAGAGACAAATAAAAATTTGCCTTCTAGGAGGACCCTGCATCTCGGTCATGACTCCCTTACCTGAGCTGCCAATCACCTCCACTTTGGAGGGACTGCGCTGACAGTGGCAATGGTGAGCATAGTAACTCAGATGGTTTTTCATCCCGCTGAAACTAAGCATAAGTAACTTAAATAAGAGATGCATTTAACAGAATCTATGGAATATATGTGTTCTTTGCTCTCCTACATGTTAGTTATGCTTTTATGTTGTATATGTTAAATAGACATGTGAATATTAACAGTTCAACTATAAATTCTCTCATCCTTAAGTAGAATTATATCAATTGAAAAATACAATGTATGTATGAACATGGAAAGAGAGTCTTTTATATTTTTCCCCTTTAAAATATTTTTAAATTTCATTTTGGGTTTTGGAGGTTTTCAAAGTAAAACAAAAATCATTGATGTTTTGAGGTGTGTGCTGAGCGCTGGTCCCTCTGCCCTGGGCACTGCCTCTCTCCCTCCAGCAGGGTGGCCCAGCAGCTGTGTGTATTGTTTGTACTGTAGATAATACAGCTGATTGGACCAAACTGCTTCTCTCAGATTATGTTACTCACAAATTTGAACAAGCTTTATAGGCAGTGAGCCTTGTTGTTCCAAAGCATCAATAAACTTTGTATCCCACTCTTCCCTTTCCTGAGCTAGAGGCTTTAATGTTTACAACTATGAGACATTTTAAACTCTTTCCCTGAATTCCTTCTCTGCTCACATTACCTGGAAGTTGCTTTTGCTCTTCTTCATCAGAATAAGGGTAAGATAGTGACTTTTACAAAGTCCAATACAACTTTCTGTAAATATTCTACCTTAATTTTGAAACTATCTTGGCTTCTCTTGAAGAGTTAAAATGTTCAATATGATTACTGGATGGGATACTAGAATTTCAAAACAGGAATATAAGTATATAAAGTAAAAATAGAAAAGCATGAGAAAATGAGAAACATTTTCTTCTCGGGTACAGATTTGGTTGTCTGGAATGGGTTGGACTGGAGTCCAGCCTTAGGATGTCTCAGTGCACAACCACTGAAATCTTTCTGTAATCTCATTTAGAGGAACATGTTGGACTTTAAACAATTATACATTATTTTATAGTCTTATCTATTTGGCATTTTATGTGTATTTTAGTTTGGAAGTATAGTGAGAGCAATTCAAAGCTGATATGCTTCAATTGTTCATTTACATTTTTTATTATTCTACATCTTAAGAAATATCTTTAGATTATTTTTATTATTTCATGAAATGAATGTTATGAAATTTCAACCTTTTAATGGAACACAGTGTTCCACAATAATAAATTTTTCCAGGTAAATGAGTTTCAAGAAATTAAGTTCCAAAATGTTCACTGATATTTAACAAAGGTTATTTTTTTAAAGTACCCATTTCCCCATTTTCTTCAATTTACTAAAATCTTTTTGGTTTTATTTATTTTATGATTTATTGGGGTGACACTGGTAAACAAAATTTTACAGATTTCAGGTGCACAATTCTGCAAAACATCATCAATATACTGTATTGTGTGTCCACCACCCCAAGTCTCCATCCATCAGCATTTATTGCCCCAGGCCTTCTTCTGCTGGATAAAATTTAATGCTCCTGAAAAGGCAATTGAAGGATTTAGTGCTATTTTTACTACTTTATCTGGGTTTTCATTTTCTACTTTTTTTCTCTGCATCTCAAAACCTCTAAGACTTAATATCGAGCACAGGCCTTAGAATATAAGACCAGTTCTGCCCTGGCCAGTGTGGCTCACTTGGTTGGAGCACCATCCTGTAAACCAAAAGGTCCCCTGGGTTCCATTCCTAGTCAGGGCACCTACCTAGGTTGCTGGTTCAGTCCCGGATAAGGCATGTTCAAGAGATCCCCCTGTTGGGATGTGTAAGAAAGGCAACCAAGTGATCTTTCTCTCACATAGATGGGCCTCTCCCTCTTTCCCTCCCTTCCCATTTTTGTAAAGTCAATAAGCATGTCCCCAGTGAGGATTAAAATAAAAGATGTAAGTCCAGTTCCATCTGACAGGGCAGTGATCTTCATGGACAACTGTATTTTCTCTTAATGCCTTCTCAGCAGTTTTCTTTACTGGCAAGGCCCCTATGAAACTGTAGTTCCTCCCTTTCTGAATCCTTCAGAGAAAAGATGACATAAATGCTTCCTTAATGACATGTTTGTTTTCATTTACATGAATTTGACAAAGCCTGGGCTATAAATTGATATTGGAGAAACTAGCTGAATGCTGTTAAAGAATGTAGCGTTTTGCTGGCTTCAATTTTACTGATGTATGGATTTGGAGCTGTAGATACTCACCATATTATTTGAATTGAGCAGGCTTTCCCCAAGCAAACAGCAGAAACACGTTAGGATGAACAGTTTTTTTTTTTTAAAGATTTTATTTATTTTTAGATTTTATTTATTTATTTGTAGAGAGGGAAGGGAGGGGGGAGAGAGAGAGACAGACAAACAGACAGACAGACATCAATGTGCGGTTGCTGGGGGCTATGGCCTGCAACCTAGGCATGTGCCCTGACTGGGAATCGAACCCGCATTGCCTGGTTCGCAGCCCGCGAGGATGAACAGTTTTAAAAATATATCCTTAAAAAGCATAAGCTGAAGATGGCAATGATAATACTGTATGTACTAAATTGTTTATAATTAACTATAGGTCTATAGGGTACAAATTAAGAGTAGTAGTAATTTTAATTAGTTGACTAGATAATAAAATTTCAAGAATGAATAACGGGTTGCACAAGGTTTGATATTGTCATAAATTCACTGTCTTGGATGAAAATTTAACCTGTAACACTCATGTTGTTTTCTGGTTGGTTCTTTTTTTTTTTTTTCCTAATGTAGGCTCAACCAAAAGTTACAGAAAAGCAAGCAGAGCTCTCCAGAAAAACAAGCAGACATTAGAAAAAACCCACACATAGGTTTCTAAAAGGAAAGCATGTATACACATAGCTGTACCGTGGAATTACTTGGGGGGTTTAAAATTTTCATAACTTCTTTCAAGACTGTTAAAATTCTTTCTGATTGATTTGGTCTCAGATGGTCTAAGGGGTGCCTAGGGCTGAGAAATATTGTATGATAAATTACCATGTTGCTAAAAGACTGCTCTGGAATTATACCATTTTAACAATTAAAGTAATTGATTTCAGTGACACTGGTAACAATAACGACAATCAAAGAGGAGCTCATTAAATCACACGGCACTGAGAGTCAATATCGAACCGTAGAACTGTAATGTTTCTAGTTTACAAACAGAATGATGATGACCTGAGTCCACCTAAAATAAAGAGAATCTTATTTATTTTATTTAATAGTTTCATGTAAATGTGACACTTTTATGACAGAGTGCAGTCAATTTTCTGGGTGAACTTTTATTTTCCATAGCACCACTCTCTTAACGTGTTAAAGAGGTCAGCATTAGCAATTCATGATTCCCTCTAAAATTTCAGAAAAAGTTTATATTTTTCCTGTTCACCCTATGATTTTTTTTTATTTTTAAAAGAAGTTTAAGAAACAAACAATGCTTAAAATCACTATTACAAAATACCAGTTTTATATCCCAATATAAAAAGTCAGTTTTACAATAAATATCTTGAAGCAAACACATAATGATTAAAGTACAAAAAACACAATTCTCAGATCAAATATATTTAAATTAATTTTAATAAGTACAAAAAGATAATGCTTAGCATTAATTTGCATGTAATCAATTAATCAGGAACTTTTTAAACAGCAAGCATAATGACATGTTCAATAAAGGTCAAAGTATCTTACATAAAAATAGTGATTTTTCCCAATTACAACAAGGTCACAAATAAATATTAGCTCCTGAATTATTTCCTTATACCAGAAGACCTACCATACACGGGTAATGTCACCCAGAAAATTTCAAATTTCACCTAATGTGCGTATTCAAAGTTTACAATTGGAACTTCATCATTCATTCTTTATGCATACAACTTTTTAAAAATTGATTTGTAGCGAGGGAAAAATACTTTAGTCTTTTCTGTTTTTTTTTTCATTTTCTAATTTAGCAACAAATACGAAGCTTTTTAAAGTTTCCATATATATCACTTCAAAGGAAATATTTCGTGATCGTCACATTCCTCAGTTAGGAGCACATGAAACCAAATCACATCTGCTCAGAAAAATCTTGAAAAAAAATCAGACACCAAGAAACTTGAAATCAGTTATGGCTCAAGCACCCAAGTTCAACAAACAATGAAGAACTTATCCACAGACGGTCAAGTTTAAATCATGAAAACTGCCGCGAGTCCAGTTCCCTTTATGCCTTCCTGATCACACATCAAACTTCCTTACGCACTCTGCGGATGCAGAACGGAGACACGCACTCCCACTACTGTGCTGACCACTTAGAATACAAAGTAATCAGAAGCAATCTGTAACACCTTATTCGTAAAGTAATTCTAACTACTTGGTTTTGCTTTCCTAGGACCAATCGTTTTCACGGGTACACTTTGTTAGAGGTCCTCATTTTTCTGGTAATACAGGCTGGCATCCGACAGCATGAATGAAAAATTTCAATTTTTCACACCAACTAAGCTAATTCAACACTTACAGCCCCAGCACTGTCATTAATTTGGGGTCAGTTTGAGTTTCTTTCTATTAATAGTAATTTGTAACAAATTGTTTAATAAAATCAATATGTAATATTTGGAGTCCAGTAGATTTAAATGTTATGAAACCAACAACATGGCAAATAAAAACCAATCCAACCCCTAACATAACTGGCAAAACAGAAATGAAAATAAACTAAGAAAGTGTTCCTTTTCTGGGCTTAATCAACTTTAAGCATTTTATATATTATAAATACCTATGGATCAAAAAGAAAAATGAACTGTATTCTCAAAATCTAAATTGTAACAAATGTTAGTAAATAGCTATTTTCACAAAAGTAGATTATTGGTTGCTGTACAGTTTTTAATTTTGCTTGTTTTCTGTGTGTGTGTAGAAAATCAGATAGTAGCCTTCTTATTAGGTTGATGCTCCCAAAAAAGTATGAATATATATTTGAATTAAAGCAAAGAAAAATATAGTTTTTTTTTCACTTTGCCCAAAATAGGTGTTAGACTAGCATGTTGGTGTACTATTTAGAAATTCTAAATTTCCACAACGTGAAGAATCACACAGTGATTGCGGCTGTTGTGAGGACCGAGTGAGGTCATAGATGCGAAGGGTCTGAAACGCTGACTAGCGCGCGGTGGTAGCATGTGGCTTTAGTTGAATTCTCTATAAGAAGATGCTGAGACCTACTTCTGTTCAAAAAAGGTGTGAAACTGACCAGTTGTGAATGTAGATGACTTCATATTTGCAAATGAACAACCAGGTGTTTAATTTAATGAAAGATTTCACAAACTTCCTCTGAGAAACTTGGAGTTAAAGGATTTTTCTGTTCTGCCTTACAAGCAGAATTGTGATATCACTTTTAACTTAATGGCTCAAAGGAACTGACTAGAAATACCTCAGAAAAAAATGTTTACACTTTTATAAGAAGGATGGTTTCTAACCATTTACATAGCTCAAGACAAATTCCCACTAATAAGTTTGTTACAGATCCATTGAAAAAGCTATTTTATTGACTAAGTGAATAAGCTATTTTATTGACTAAGTTTAATAAGAGCTATGTTTATGATTGAATCTGTTAATAAAATAAGTGGTTTAGATTTCACAAATTTGTTGGAATTTCTCAAAATGTTACTTCATACCTAGAAAATACACCCACATGCACGCACGAACACACACACACACACACACACACACACACACACACACACTTCTAATCAAAGCTAAGACCTAAGGGTTCTTTGGAGCTGGTACTATAAACTAAAACGCAGACCTGCTGTTCTTCCCTACTGACAATATTAGGATGTAATGAATTAAATAAAATATGCAGGGAGTGGTTTGAAGTGGAGTATAATATTACATATATAATAACATTTTATTTATATACACAAACAAAATATTTCAGCTAAATATAATTGAGGACAATGGTCTAAATAAGTTGGAAGTTAAGAATTTTACAGAACTAACATGATATAAAATTCTGCTAAGTAGATATTGAATAATTTATTAATGCTACCTTCCCAACATGCCTTTCATATGAACTTTATGTATTGTAGTGGTTCAATCATGATTCATACTTTGATAGAATCATGACTATTAGGTATTTCTATGTGTGTGTATATAATGTCTCCTATTCATTAGGAAATTAAAAAGGGAAAATGTTTCACATTGTTTAATTAGCAACAGCTCATTAATCTGGTGGGTTTCTCTCTTCTGTTTTTTTAAAGATTTTATTTATTTATTTTTAGACAGAAGGGAAGGGAGAGGGAGAGAAACATCAGTGTGTGGTTGCCTTTCATGAGCCCCCTACTGGGGACCTGGCCTTCGACCCAGGCATGTGTCCTCACTGGGAATCCAACTGGCGGCCCTTTGATTTTCAGGCCTGCGCTCAATCCACTGAGCCACAGGAGCCAGGCTCTTTTATGTTTTTTGAGGCCCTAACTTTGCCTTTGAATTAATGAAATCATGAGTGCTTAATACTAATAAAAATATTAGTATTTTCATATAATGTTAATAACACAAGATTATGAATATTAAAATATTTATTAAATACTAAATTTAATTTTAAAGCATGTATACAAGAGGAGAATATCATGATTTGTCTTGCCCATGTCACTATTAGTGATTTGTTTATAGTGTCCTGGTTTCCCAAGCATGCAGGTGTCCAAAATAACCGCACCCTCCCTAATTTAAATTGTATGACTCAGTGTCCAAGATGCCTATGAAATCTCAATTAAAAGGAAAATAAATGCAATGTAAAGTAGCAATGGGTCATCTTATGATTCCCCTGAAATTCTGAATCTTTTTATATGAAAAAATCTGGCAATTGCTTAAAAATTTGCTGGTGAATATAGGAATGCCAAAAGACTAATAACATGAACAACTTGTATAATAAACCTATTAATATGGTCCCAGATATCAAAATAAGTAATATGTATTTTAGTGTTTCACAGGCATTGTCTGAGTGCATCAAGTATGGAGGACCTGAAGAAAACCCTTAAAGATGCTGAAGAACCAGGACTCTGCAGGAGGTGACTTAAACTGCTCCCCTCACCCTCCCATCAGACTGATGACAGGCCCTGCCCAAGTCAAGTAGCCACAAGCCACAGATTCCATGGAGCTGCGGTGCCCCACTGCAATCTATGGCATCGTGGCAGAGTTCGGTTACCTCAGCCAGGAATATAAAGTGAGCCACATTATAAACACATTATATATAATATATATAATATGAGTGAAACAATGGCTTCTGTGTTTTTTAAAAATAAATTATGGACTATTTAAGCAAATATAGCTCAAGGGGATCAGTTATCCAAACCTGAGATAAATTCAAAGTACAGAGATCCCTGAAAAGATTGCTAAACATTAAGACTGCCACTTAAAACAAATCACTGAAGGGTAAAACAACATTGAGTGGTTATAGTAATTCTATTTTTATATTCAAACAAATAGGAGCACAGATCGGAGAATAGAGAGAAACAGCTGTCATCCTAGCACATGGTGATCTCACGGCTAATGAAATGACTCTCAGTGCTGAATTCCTTTATGTGTTCAACAGAGCCTTTGATTTTAAGTTTGTATAAGAATGTGCGATGTACTTTAATTTTAACTAAATTCTGTGGATGTGATATGAGCGGTACTAACACCCTCCCCACTGCACAACACATAGTAGGAGGTAAAAATAAAATATATTAGTGGAGTAAATAGCTGAGTCAGAGCAACTGCTATATAACAATGAGAATATACCTCTATATATGTACATGTATTTGTCTACATTTTGTATATACTATAAATCTGTATGTATATGCATGACTACAGAAAATAGGCATAATGTTATGGGCCAAAGAGAACGATTACTATATTAAAAACGTGTTTCCTGAAAAACTAGTCATTTTTAACTTGTGTTTTTAAAGTAGTTTATGGAAGAGAGAATAATTATAAAGACTATACTTTTTTCATTTAAAATCCCCTTCCATGGAGCATTTTCCTTTTCTTCAGCAAGACCAAAGGCTCCCTTTGATTTATCTCAACTTTTAAAGATTAAAATGTGTGTGAAAAATACAACAAATTAGAGAACTAATAGAAAATCCTGATCAGAGAATCAGGACGTCATCAGCCTCAAGTAAGATTTTAACAATAAAACTAAAAATAGGTATAATGATAATGACAAATTTTCTGATCCACAATTAATTTTAATAAAACTGGTGCCATTAATGTAGGTGCAGCCTTTTGTCAAAGGTATAGATGAATCTTCTTTTGTCCTGAAGAAACTGCTATATATAATTATTTTTACATATGTACATATTTATAGATTTATAATTTATAGTCAGACATGAAGGGGGCAATGCAGAACATATGAGAATTATATTTTTCAAGTGTCTAATAATGGCACACCATACAAAGCATTTTTATTGCTCACTTTCAAGCACTGTACATTCTTAAACTATTGCACACTTCCCTAAACTGCACAGAAGAGCTACACTATATTTAAGTGTATAAGAAAATAGGATATCTTCTATTTCAATGTGTAGATAAAGCGCACATTTTAAAACTGTTTAGGTGATAAAGAAGGTGTTATTGAAAGGGGATTATAGTTATAAATTTATTGGCTCATGTAACAATATCATTTTATTAAGGATTATGGATTCCTTTTTGTAAGGGAATTTTTAATGTCAAGGTTGTCCTCAGGGTGAATTCTTCAGGGCATTTGTGACCTTGGCAATAAGACAATCATGCAAGCACATACTAAAAATCACACTAAAACAAAGAAATTTAAAAAAATAAAATTTAAACAAGGCAAAGGAATAGCAGTTTTTGTTGTGATTTTGCTTATTTCAATAAGACACCCCTTTTATTGATTTTATGAATAGACCTACTTATGCACTATACTGAAGTACTGTACAAAACTGCAAGAAATGCCACTATTTGTCTACTTATGTTTCTACAAAAACACCATCATAAAGGTGTACCTAGTAGTAAAAGTCAACTAATAACTGCTAATGTATTATTTGTGAATCAAAAGGATCTTAAGTTTGCCAAAAGCACTGAATCTAGGCATAAGACACAATTGTTAACTTCTATTAACATATCTGAGGGGCATACACAGTACTTTTTAAATATTAAAAGAAAAATGAATTTTACCCATTAATAATTAGTAATTATATAAAGTAGAAAATTTTGGTTTTTAATTTAGCTACATGTTTGTGTATGTGTTCTAATTTCACTAATTGTGTGTTGTTTGTGCATGTGAATTCACAATTTGTTGGTGATCCTTTGTAATTTCAGTTTAAAAATGTTCAACTCTTACCAAAACCTCTTCTGGTATACAAAGCTGTTGTAAATTTGGGTCAGCAAAATTTAAAGTTGCAATTTACAAAAGCAGATTTACAATAATTCTTATCTGAAAGTGCTGCTTTCAAGATAGAAAAATGTGCCAATGAACTGCCCTTTCCATTGTGATTAGTGGCTTCTGAGTCCTGATGAAAAGAAGCCTTAAGGCAAAATTTGCAGTAAACAGGAAAGAAGAGAATCATATAAGTGTTCGTCTACTCTCTGTGACACCTATGAATTCTCATTGGTGGGAGTTTTTGGCACAGTTTTTTAATCCAATATGAATGTTTCTCCGCAGCAGCCAAACTGGATGCTTTTTCCAGTCCCCAGCACCAAGAAAATTTAGCTCATCAGTTTCAATACAACACAAACCTGGAAAGTGTAACACACATTTAATTTTACATTGTAAAATTTAAGGTAGTTTCCAATGATTAAAATGATCCATGGGATTTCAATGATCACTTTCAAATAAACTCTGATGCTAAAAATGTAATGACCTTGACATTCCAGGAGTTACTATATTCTAGGCATAATTAACATCCTGTCAGGGGTTATTTGTAGTTATTTGAGCTTGTCATGCTGTAATATGCACATGGCTATAGATACTCTATAGAATAATTAAAAGCTGTTGTCAAACTTCTAGTGTTTCTTCTGACATGTGCTAAGCTTCCAATTATGCTAGGAGGGATTTTGAGTGCTTGGGAAGGGCTGCTGTTGCAGAAACGTGGTCCTGTTATTTAGAAGAATTTATCTTGGAATGACAGTGTCATCTTACATTATAGTTAGGCGACAGTAGAAAACACTCCTATATAAGACCTAAATCAAAAGGGTTCATAAAGTGTGGTATAGGATCTCTACTGTCATCGCTATTAGAAGAGGAAAGAAATCATGTCACCTGAAATCCACCTTAAAAACCAGTTTCTAGGGTCAATCTTGATTCGGGCATGGGGTGCTTCTGGCCTACAGTTCCATGAGTTAGCAAATGCGTGTCTCCGTTAGAGGTGTACTGTTTAGCTATATTGATATATACATACTATACATGTTGGTTCACAAATTAGCAGTTATTAGTCAGACTGTACATAGCAAAAACAAACCAAGCTGAATGGTGTTGTACATCCCAAAGTTAACCTGTGTCTAGATTCAGGGGCTGACCCCTAATACAGGTTCCCTGTTTAAATATGTGGCCCAGTAAACTAAATTAAATGTACCAAACAAAACTGGGAAAACTATTCTAGACATTCTGTCAATTTTGCTAACACTGTTGAAGGTTTTCTTGGCTTCCGCAGGCTTGTTCTCTGGCTTCTTGTTGGGCTCCGGCGTGGTCGCGCTCTTGGAGATGGTGGAGAGAACCGGGTCTTTGGAAAGATTCGGGGCGTAATTGGCAACAGCCACTGCATAGGCATTGTTCTGTATCATGACAGAGGCTTTCTCTTTTTTCTATTGAAAAATACAAGAATTAACAGAATGTGGGTTGAGTCTGCTGCTTAACATGTTCCAAACTCCAGTTCAAATTCTGAAGAGAAGTATCTTGATAAACATCGGAAAGGAGGTATTTAGGGAAATAAATGAAAGGGGTGTGTGAAGCCCTAAAACCATGAGGGCGAGGAAACCCCAGAGTAACCAAAAGCACCATTTTCCCAAAGGGCTATGTTTTTGTTGTTCACAGGGAAACAATACAAATGAAACTTTAACAAATGGCAAACAATTTTGACTATTACAAGTAACTCAAATATTCTATGAATGAGTGAATGAATACGTGAAATGTAGAAATACTTTAACAAGAGGCATGATCATCTACAATGAGTGATCTCGAAATCTGAAGAAAGGCATTTAATTTCCTTAAGTTGACAGCAGGATTTCCCCGCTTCATGTCAAACAGCAATGCTTTACTCAGATGGTGAAAATTTGCAACCACATACAGATGGTGGTGTAATCAACACTCAAACAGAAGAAGGAAAATGAAATACAAACTTTTTTGATTTTTGCTAGCTCATCCACCACCTGTTTCTCCTTACGATCCTCAGTTCAGTTCTCACTGACTCTAGTCAAGGTCACTCTATCTCTTGCCTGTACGAATAGGTATATTCCTGTGCACTCTCCCAGGCCGGCTTGACCTCGCCCGATCATTGGACACACGATAGGCCCAAGGATTTGTTTAAGTCATGAACTGCATCCTGTCACTCCTCCACTTAAATCTCTTAAATACTATCTCATAGAACCTAGAATAAAACCAACAGATCTTACCATGGCTTTTTTCTTCTGCTTATCATATACCAGTGTCACTGAAATAGCTTCAGTTTGCAAAATATCTCCTTGTTTGGGGTCTTCAGCCATGCCACTTCCTCACCCTACACTACGCTCTGATTTTCCTGCGACCCCTTCCCTCTCATATGTTGATCATGGTTTAAACATCGTTTCCTAAAAAAAGCCTTCCTTAACCACTTTAACTACTATAGTCCTTGGTCCCAAACATGTTCTTTCATAACACCCAGCTTATTTAATTTCCATTCCCATCATGGTCATTTTTTAAAATGTGTAAATTTCTTCTTTAGTGTGATTATTTTATTGGCATCTTTCTTTCTAATTAGAATCTATATCCAGTTAAGGCTGCTGTTACTTCTGCTTGCTCACCATTGTAACTTAGCATCTACCATGATGCCTTTCGTAGAGCAGGCACATAATATGTAGCTGAATTAATGAAACTGGAAGATATAAACTGTATTTACCTGTATTTTATACTAATATAAATACTAAATATTATTAGTTATCACAATGTGAACAAAATTAGCCAGCAATGAATTATGTAAAATAGTGAATAGTATAGTCAATTGATTAGATTTAGAGGACCAATTGGCCTAGAACAGAATTTTGAGCATCAGTTACTTTGCATTAAAAATTCTCAAAATGTTCGAGTAAAATAAAATATGAAAAGGCCTCTGAAAAAGCCAGGACCTCTGAAAAGCAGACTGGATTTTCTGTCTTTCACTGGCATCGGGCTTTTCCCTCTCCATTTCCTTTGCTGATGAGATGTTCTTCCAGACCTGCCTGAAGTATAAAAGGAAATGGGTTGAGGGACTACCATTTGTATTTTTATGAAAAGCTAAAAAAAGAGCCTTTCTTCATGGCACTTGCAGTTAGCATGTTACAAATGGAGGGTGATGTACTAGTGTGTAGCTGCTGAGATAATAGCGAACAACTTTTGAGCATTATTAAGCCGTGTCAGGTTGAATGGTGAGCCTGGGGTTGTTATCTGTGACAAACTTCACTAATGGGTGAGAAGTAAGCTCTATTATTAGCCCCATGTGACGAATTTGGAAAGGGAGGCTAAGGAGGCTTCGTGGCATGGCCAGATCTCTTGTCACTGAAGTGGATGGAAAGACACACAAACCTAGGTGTGTGAGAACTCCGACCTCCACTATGAACAGCATGCTATGTGACTTTCATGCTGAGGAAGCTGTTTAAAACCTGGAAGTACTTTCCCTAAAATATTCTAATTGAAGTTTATGTTACTGGCTCAATCTTCTGAAATGACTCTTAAATCCCTAGAGTATGTAACATGTAGTGTTTATATTATTCAGCTATACCTAAGAATCATTTAAAACAACATTAAATTGTACTTATAAAGAATTTGGGCCTTGAGAATACTTCTTAACATATCCCTGTTTCAGCTTCTAGTTGGATAAAAGGGGAGATACTTATACCAAAGCCATACTGAACTGTTGGGAGAATCAAAGTGACTAATAGTTGTATTTCAATCACATTAGAAAACAGCTCCTTAGTGGAGAGTGGTGAAAGTTTTAATTTAATTACAATCTATGCAATGATTACTGACATATAAGATTGAAAAATGTACTTTGTAATTTTGGAAAAAGACATAAACACTGTAGAGAAGAGCTCAAGGAAAGTTTTGTGGAAGAGGAACATTTACAGTAAGTTGTATTAGGAATTATGGTTTATGGTTTAGACTTTAGACAGAGAAACATAAAATGTTAATGTTTTTGTTCCAAGGGGAACTACAGATAGACCTCTATACTACCTCTTACCAGCATCCTTTCTGCCTCCACTTAAATACCCTCAATTGCTAATAAATGCACAGGTGATACTGAAAATACCTAACAGACTCTAGAGCAGAGCAGACAACTCAGAACACCAGAATCCTTACACTCTGTGTTTCACTGGACTTCTTCGCCTACATATTCCACAGGTATTTAAAAGATAAAATATCCAGAAATGAATCAAGGTTACTTTCAACCCCAACCTAAATCTGTACACCCACCTATATTCCCCAACCTGTGAATAGTACCACAAAAGTGCCAGGAACTGGTGATCAATCCACATCGGTCCCCTCTGTCTGATACATTTTGCATCGATTCAGCTCAGAATCACATCTGTGGAGACATCACTTCCTATGCCAATAAGTGCGCCTTGCATGTGCTTCCACAGCACCCTAGTGCTTGTCTCTATAATGGCATGTATATACACCTTTCACATCTTTTTTTCCCATTCCACTTGATCTACAAGTAAGATTCTTGAAGGCATAAACTACGCAATGCAGAGATCCTAGCAACTCCAAAAATGTTTGATTAATGGTAAATGAATGGTAGAATGATTACTCTGATTTTATACATACATACATACATATATACATATACATATTCGTATATATATGTGAACATTAGATTTTTGTAAAATACAATAAAATTTTATTATTATAAAACTATTAGATTTCAATAGATTATTCTATAATTCTATTAAGTAATTCTCCTGAAAGTTCTCAATTTTACCATCTATAGAGGTAGGAGACTGGGAAATCATAAAATAAGCTCAACTTTAAAACAATGTTTCTGTAAGCTTTACTCCTGATGGAGACATGCATCACCATGGGAAAGGGGCAAATACAGCTTAAGAACAAAATCAATAAACAATGTGTTGTTTATACCCTACTTGGGGAAAATGTAAATTATGCTGCTATGGAATTTGTTGATGCTGCTACTGAAGTGGAATGAAAAGGAAATATAACCCACAGTAATTAAATTCTACTTTTAAAATGATGTTTTACAGAACTCAGAATATTCTGAGCTTGTTATTCTGTTAGAGTTCTAAATACATAATTAAAAATTCAAGACTGGAAATTTTCTGGTTACAGCAATCTGAATGTCTTACACCATGTTGTCAAACCAATCTCGGCTTCCGTATAGTGTTAGACAAAGTAGTGTGTTAATAACTTGAGTGATTGCTTTAGCTCCTTATTAGTGAAGTGACCTGGCATATAAATGAAGATCACAATCACATGGTTTGAGAGTTGGAAAGAATCTCAGATTTGTCCATTAGAGCAAGGCGCTTTTGTAAATATAACGCTAGATACAACAGACTTTGGAGAAAACACCAGGTCTCCAAAGCAGTAAATCTATGCTCTTTTTACATAGCACGTTGCTCTTTTACAGTCACTGTGGCTACTGGAAAGCCCAGTACCTGTAAAACGGCAACAGGCTCCCTGGTCAATGGTATTAACTACCTGCTAACCATCCTGGCTGAGAAAAGTGATACTTACAGAAGATTGTTTGAAGGTTATATAGTCCATCCACTTCTCTAAGTACTCTAAAGTCTTTCCTTGGATTAAACTGGGCCATGAGAAAGCTATGTACTTGGGCCATATGAGCTTAGCTCCTTGAAGAATTGCCTTCACTGAGTTGTATGTTAATGTACTGCCTTCAGCTTTTATTGAAGGGGACTACAAGAAACATCAATATGAAATTCATTACTGCGTTTATTGGGAAATTGTTGACATTCCTACCTGCAGCAGTACCCAGCTTTCTCTGATATAAAACCCATAAGATATTGCTTTAAAAAGAGAATTCAGTGTAGGAAAAGTTTTCTTTCTGAAGAAATTTATGCTTCCATTTTTTGATTGAAGAAAAACACCACCTCCCATCAAGCAAAGATTTACTATGGTCGCCAAGAAGCTCAGAATGTGAAACTTAGCTACTTTAGCTATGAACTGCAGTTAACACTCTGGCCGCACTATTTGCTGTCTATCTTCCTCCATTCTGATTTCCTACTTCTACTCCTAAATTATTTTATAATAATTTAAGTATATGCATTCTTCTGGCAAACTGCCTGAAATGCTTTTGGAACAAGGCAGGATGTTAAAAATGCAAAGAAATCAATAAAAACACTTGAAAAATGATGGTTTTTATGAGCTGCATGGAGTGGATGACAAAATAATGGTATACTTCGTGTTAGTTTGGGTATCACGTTGCTATGTCTCTGTTCTAATAGTTTAATATCCAGTGTATTTCCAGAAAATATGCTTTGTTTGGGCAACACAGAACCACCGATTAAGGTTTAGAAATGGAAACCATATCAACAGATTAAAGTTAGTTATTTTAAAAATTTAATTGAAATAAATTACATGTTAAATGGTATGCTAGGGAATAACAGAGAAAACGATGAATAAAACAAAGCTATTATCTTCTTAGAGAATGTAACCTGCTGTTAGAAACAGATTTATTTACAATAAATGTGTAATTTAATGAGGTTACATAAAATAACTTGTACCAGGTTCTGTAGAAACATATTGGCAATTAGATGTATTTGGTAAGCTTTAAGATTTAAGGAAAATCAGATGGATTTTATGGAATAAATAAAAGTTCACTAGTTAGGGAAGGAGGACAAGGGAATTGCAGTAAAAGGGATCAGCACATCTAGTGTCCCGGAGATGTGTAGAAGCAGGGGTGTCTGCTGGGGGTGGGGGGGGAGGTGTAATGGCCTGAGGAGTACTATGAGCATGGATTTCAGATCTGTGTTGAATACTGAGTCCACCGCTTAGTGGATGTGTGATCCTGATCAAGTACTGTGTGTGCTCAAGCCTATATATCTTCTTTTCCAAAATGGAGATATCCCCAGGCACATAGTAATAGATGCACAATGAAGAGCAAAAAATAGTGCCCTTATTATTCATCACGTAAATAGAAAAATGTAGATGAGAAAACCTGGATCCATATTAACCGAGCTGCTTGAAGAATTGACTTCAATAATTAATTAAAGAGCTGAAAGGTTAAACAATCATATTTTAGTTTTAGGAAGATAACTCTGAACCTAATTTATAGGATAGACTTGAGGCAGAAATGATTAGAAATACTAAGGAACAAAGAGACTCAAAAATGAGAAATGGCAAAGGCATAATCTATGACATATGGGGTAGAAAGTGGACACCATTTAATGACTGGTGATGTTAAGAGGCTCCTCCAAGTTGTTGGCATGTGATATTAGGTTTTCCCATGAAATGAGGTACAGATGAAAAATAGGCTGCTTTGGGAGGATTGAAACAATAAATTTAGGAGTTTTATTTTTGTTTGTTGTTTCTTTCGTTAAAAAAAAGATATGTAAAAATTGAGTTATTATATTCCAGCATAAGAACCTAAGGAACAGATTGGGTGGGTGATGGCAAAAGAAAGTATGGGCTACACTTACAGATAATAACTGAAAGGTAAAATAAAGAAGTTGGTTGTAAATTTGATTTGTCTTACTTCATTGATCTACACCATATTTATTGAGCAACTGTTTTATACAAAATCCTGTGCAAATGGACAGGGATAAGTGACTTATTAAAATAATCACAGTCATTATTTTCATGATCAACAAAGGCATTGAGACTTGAATATGCAATTACAAATTACAATAAAGGCTCTGAAGCAAAAGGAGAGGGTACTAGGCACACTACGAAGAGACCTAATCATTTGGGGGTGGGCAAGAATTCAGAAGCTTCCTGAGGGTTGGCATTTGTACTGAGGATGAGGTGGGATTATCTACTTGGAGACAGTAAATGGCTGGAGAGTATGCTTAGGGCGGCACACATTCCTGCAAATACTGTCAGTAAAGCCGTTGAAGTGAGAACACACAGTGAATAGTAAAAATTAAAGCAACATGAAACAAAGCCAAATGATTGTCTGTTGGGGGATAAACAAGAGCAGATGCTGGGGGGACTGGATCCACTCTGAACTGGGGCGGAGAATTTCAAAGAATAGAATGAATAGTGGCAGCTGCCAGAACTTGAGAGAAGGAAGTTGATCTTCTAATCCTCATTTTAAAGAGGAAAAGATAAGAAAATGTCACTAACTTGGGCCTGGAATGGAGTTCTCAAATATGGCAGAATTCAATGGGTTTCCATTGAGAAAAATGGGAAATTATTATCTGATCTGAAAATGTGGAGGTTGCTGGTGTCCATTGGTGACAGGGCAATAAATACAAAGGGAATCAGATTCTAGTGGGTTGAAGATTAAACTGAAATTGAGAACATGGCAGTGTAAGCAACGCTTTCAAAAAGCTCAAAGGGTGAAAAAGAGGGTAGAATCTGAGGATAGGAGAATGGGTGACACAGGATCTGGGGAGAATTTTATTTCTGTCTCTATGGTAAGGTAAGCATATTAAGCATCTTCATAAACTGAAAGGAAGAAGGCAGTTAAAAAACAAAAGCAGGCTTTGAATAAATAAGAAAAAAATAATAACCAATGGATGAACACTGAGAAAGGAACAAGAAGGAAAGGACACTGAATAATTAGTCTTGGGCAAGTGGAAAACACTGGGAGTAAGGGAAGGTTCCAGAATAATTCAGAGGGTTACATAAGTAGATACCTTTGTGTATGGAAAGACATAAAAACTTGGAGTTGAACCATTCGATCCAGCACTACATTTTTAGAATAACAAGGTTCTGTTGTCTGATTTCACACCTGAGCCTAAAAGTGATGTACAATTTTGAGCAAGATTACAAAACAAGGTAAGATTTATCTTCCAATAGAGCGCTCAAAGGTAATGTGAATGTAACTTGAGGATACTTATTTCTTTAACTTTAACGACCATCAGAGTATAATCTACATGTAAACTACATCAAATACATATTACTTTTAAAAATATAACATTAATATGTATGTATTGGTGATTATTCTCATAAAGCAAATTAATACTTGCTAATTAACAAATTTTCAAGTTTTCATGTGCTTTTTGTATTGACAAATACCTTAACTGAATTTACTCACGTTGAAGGAAGCAGAGGACTTCGTCAGTCTGATTAGAATAAAAGGACACCAACGTGGCAGGTGGATTAAAACTCTATGTCTAGAAAATTATTATTTTTCACTTAAAAGTTAAATTGAAAGAAAAATAAAGCAGAGGTAGATTGCACTTCATTTATGTATGTGAAGGGTTAGTTTAGGGTATTCTACTTGAATTTTTTCCAGTCTAAGGACCTGGAAATTTCCAATTTGGTTTAAGAAACACATCCCAAAAGTAATTTGAATCAGGGAATTATATTGGGCACCCATTGGTAAATTCATTATTGGGAAGTTTTAAAACTTCTCATTGATATCACATTATTACATAGCAATATTTAATATCAGAAATTTGTTTGCTTTTTATTCAACAAAAATTTCACACATGGCACTGTGCTCGGCACTCTAGCTATGAATAAGTAAATAAAAACAAGCATTGTGCCTGAAGTAATGTACCTTTTAACTTAATCGCTAAACTTGAACCATTAAGAACTGAAACAATATAAACTTTATTACTGTTTTCCTACATGTTAGGTTGTAGCATCAATGATTTTGACCTAAATTTCTCTCCACTATGTATGATTAGATATGTGGATAGACTTAAATCCAGTATTCATTCATGGAAGTTATTGCTTTTAAAATGCATTTTCAAGAATGGGTTGTGGATTGTTGTTTTTGTTTTTTTCTTTTTTGGCATATATAGGTAATTCTTTTTTCCAAGTTCAGAGGTTGAGAAGGAGTACTTTTGGACTTGCCAAATCACAATGCCAGTTTGATTGGCATATTCACAGCATTAAAATATATTAATGAATTTTGACATGGGGAATTTATACCACAAACCACTATTTACCATTTGTGACAAACTCACAAATGACTAGCATCTTATCTTAAAAAAAATATATTAGCATGAAAGTACATGTGTTAACTAATATCACTAAAAAGAAGTAATTTCATAGATAGTAATGAAAAAGCAGCTTACCACATGGGGGATGAGAACATAAATCAACAATAAAATGAAATGGAAATGCTGAAATAATCTGGAGGTTAAACAAAGAAATTTAATCAAACTTCTTTTAATGTTTACTCATTGGTTACTTCTATGCAAAATATAGCTTACAAAAAAAATGAAATAAACCAGAACTCATTAAAGCTTTGTTTACAAAATTATGGGAAAAGAGCAGGACTTTTAAACTATAACATGTTTGTATGCTTAAGCTGCAACATGGACATAGAAATGAGGAAAAATATTTGTATTGAAATAACTAAAAAGGAAATGAAATCAGCAAATACGTTATTCCAAATGTAATAGAAGAGCATTTAAGTAGATAGATTGCTAAAAGTGATCCTACAAGTAAAACTTTTTACTTTTATTAAGGAAACTTTATTGCATACTGTGGTATATCCAAAGCCTTCTCTTAAGGTAGATGAATAATAATCTATGAATAAGAAAGGAAACAGCTGGTATATCAATGCACAAAACTACCACTAATTTCATACTGGAAACCTAAAAATGGGCACCAACAAACCACAAAGAAGTTTATTTGAACCTAAATAACTTTTGTCTTACAGACTACATGAACAGCCTAAAATTTCTAGGCATTCCAGCACTGACTCAATTATTTCATACAACATGGGGGAAATAACAATGATGTATATATATAGACTCTTACATCCAAGCAACAGAGATGGGGGTAGGTGAAGGATAATAACTCAATCCACATAGAAGGCCTGAATTCTGTAGCAGGTACAGGTAGCGCCCACTTTTAATAAATAAATCAATGTGGTGTTTAAGAGTGTGAACTTAATGATCAGACTTGGGGTCCTTTATACTTATTAACTCTTTGTGTGAGCTCTGGCAAGTAACTTCATGAAACCTCAGCTTCTTCATCAGAATAAAAAAAGAATTAATATGAAACTTCAGTTACAAAGTTGATGTGAAGATTACATGAAGGAGTGTATGTTAAAAACAAAAGTTATCACAGCTCCTGACACAGAGTGAGAGCTCACCAGATGCCTGGGAGTGGCTCTAAAGACGTGGGCTCCCGCGAGCACTCCTGCAGGGTTTCAGGCAAGAGCACCCTTTCAAAGAAATCGTTTAATTCATACACACAGATGCTAAATCTGCCAAATCTCTCGGGGAGTGCCTTAATCATGGAAAGAAGGAAGTTATCACTTACCTTGTCATTTACTACACTCTTCCCATCCCAAGCCCATCCTCTTTTGGTGAAGTAATTAACAGTTGCAAATTCAATGAGGGCAGAGAACACAAATGCATAACAAACGGCAATAAACCAGTCCATGGCAGTGGCATAAGCCACTTTGGGGAGAGAGTTCCGAGCACTGATGCTTAGAGTGGTCATTGTCAGGACAGTCGTCACACCTACAGAGGAAAAGATGAGAACCACAACATCAACGGGTCCTAGCAGGACAGCATGGAAAGCAGTGTTTGTTTGCTTGTTTGTTTCTGAAGCAACTGTCAGGGCCACATTATTACACTAAAAAAATAAAGTTAAACTGACAAAACAAACAAAAACAAAAAACTACCCAGAGAGGTGACCCTGAAACGCTTTCAGTTTTCATTTTTGTTTGTAAGAGTCCCTTCAGGATGGCTGAGGATAAAAAGACGGGTGAGACTCAGGTAGAATTTCTGATGAGGAAAAGTCGTCACTTTAAATTGACCTACTGCTCGTTAGCATTAATTTTTTTAACCCCACATAACGTCCCATATTAGTTAGTCCATTATTTATGTGAATCATGCTAGCCCATGGACCAACCCTTTTCAGCAATGATTACAATGGAGCTACTATTCAGAAGCTCCTCATTCCCAGTGTGACCACTGCACCATGAAGTTAATTCCAGACTGCTTAGCACAGGAAGGACATCATTTCTTCCATAATGAAGTTTAAAATTTATAGAAAATAAAAAAAAAACATTAAAATCTTGTAACACATAAATCACTACTTTTGAGGGATATTTTAAATTTCTATTGATTTAAACAATACTCTAGTTCCCCTTGGGCAGCTGGTAGTCACTTAAGCCAATAAAATATCAGGGCAATTTCAGTATGAATCTGCTGTGTTTCACCATATTCAAATCTTGCCCATCTCTAAATGTTATTGGTTTTTTTTACCTGATTTTGGATGCTAGACAAGAAACTGTTACCACTGACTGTAAGTTGCTTCTTCCTGCCCTCCCCCGATTCCTTTTTCTCCGTCACTGGAAAGGTAAGAGTCTCACTGGGAAGCTCTTCTGCCTGCTAGTGCAGCCCAGCCCAATCACCTCATGCTGAGAACAGAGCAAGCTGGGTGTTAAATAAGGAGTGCGCATACCTGGAAGCTCGCAAACCTCCCACGTGCCTGTCTCCCAACAATGTGCATTTTTCTATACCTAGAAGTGCCTCCAGAATGATGTTCCCACATTTCTGTAACAGACAGTTTCTTCCTTTAGCACCTCTGTGTGACCGCTGTAACTCAATGTTTTTGGGGGATGCCTATGTCTCTTTTTCAGTGAAATAAAAGGCAAGTACCTCAAAATGCTTTTAGCGCTAAAATTGTATGCACATATCTGAAACATATGTGAACATTCCCCATACACAGGTAATTTTTTTATATTCTGGTATTACTCTATGTAGTATCATTTTAAGGTGCAACTGTCAAAAACTTCAACTTGTAGTAGGTGAGCAAATGATGGAACTGTAAAGGAATGATAGGTGTTGGGTGAAAACACCTTGAAAAGAGAAAATCAAATCAAGGGAAGTGATTTCAGCACAGACATCACCTTGGACACCAAGGACAGATGCCAAAGACCTAACTTTGTGACCGTGGGGAAATTCCCTAGCCTCTTTGTACCAGTTGCCACCTTGGTAAAGGGGGGGCTGGGAACAGTGTTTCCTACAGACTTGTTAGAGCAACAGTGAGTTGCTGCATGTAAAGCACTGTCACTTTCTTAAAAAGAAACAGTGCATATCTGAAAAATTATCAAGCTGGACTAAAACAAATTTAAATTAAAAAAAATAAAACCCCTCTTTACTCTTTTATATCCAGAAATGTTTCTGTGTGGGTATTTGTGACTGGGGTGTGGGGTGAAAGTTTGGGAGGAACCATCTCAGAGGTCTCAAGCACAAAAACTGCTGTAGAACAAACATGTAAAATTGTTTGATACCACCTGCTGGTTACTGCTAGAAATGGAAGAAACAGCAGGCATTCTAATAACGAGTAGGTTTTTTCACTTTTCAGCTCAATGGACAGAAAAATAATAATACTTCCCTTTCAAATAATGATACTAGTAATAATAATAATAACAACATAATAAACAGTGATGATAACTACCAATAATAATATGATTAGCATTTACAAATGCAGTATAGGTACACTATGAAAGGTTGCAATTTTAATTTATTGTATTTTAAGGGTATAATTTTGACTTTATACTATATCTGAATGATAAAAATGGTATAACTTCTATGTATGATGGACAGAAGTTAGAACTTGTATAACAAATCTTTGTCATAAAACCTAATTAAATTCCACTAACTTAAAATTTGTGAGACACTAGAATCTATTTATTATGAGCTAGAAGAAAATGTCTGAAAGGTTAATTATAGTGTGGACAAAACTATGAGGGGGTACAAATGCGTTTTGTTTGCTCACCTGAATATGTCATGGATTTTAATAAATCTAAAACTCATATCCCTTTCTCCAAATGCTTTTCTTCCCAATGCCCTTTCCTCAGTGAAAACACCTACAATCTAAATGAAGCCATTTCATATTCCGGGCTGAAGCTGCGTGACCTGTGGTGTCTGTTAGTCTGAGCTACACACCGTTTCCTTTGCCTAGCAATGCCCCTTGTTACTCATCCCTCTGCTGTGTTGAGCTGGCCCCTCTTAATAAATCATTGGGCACCTAGTAAACGCGAGGTCCATTTGTAGGCCCTGGGAACACACCGATGATCAGAACAGCGACGATTCCTGCACCAGAAGGGGTGTGCAGTCTGCTAATGCTGGCGCAGACACAGCCCAGTCTGCTCACTCTGTAGGATTTCTACCTGGAAAGCTCCTGAGATCGCCCTGTGCATACCTCTGTCAAATCATATTTTCATTTTGACTTTTCTGTTGGTTTACATGACCATATACCCCAATCAACTACATGGATGAGAGCCTGAGTGTCTTCTTCTCCCCAAATTGTAAAGGGGTGCCCAGTAGCGGGTAGGAGGTCATTAAAGAATTTTTTAATGAATTATTAAATATTTATTTAAACTACTCCTCCAATTATCTTTAATTGATAACTGCTGATCTAGCAGGATAACTGCAAGAATTCTATTTGTTCCTTTATAAAGCAAGCATTCATTTAGTCCCCATTTTTTGCGGGGCACGTAGGATTTTTTTCTTAAAAAAAAAATAGCATAATGTAAATGAACATCACAACTGGGCCCGGTTGTTGATGAGCTGTAATCAGGTGCTCTATCTAGACTGGGAGGTTGGGTTAGGCCTCCCACGGGAAATAGGGGTCACCTGACAAGAGGAAGTAAGCAGATTTAGAAAAGAACATGCCCAGAAGCCCAGGGACCTGGGGAAACGCGACTTTTAGAGGAACAGGAAGAGGCTTGCAAGATGGGAAGGCAGCGGGTAAGGTTTCATTGAAGATACGGCCAGAGCGGGAGGCCGGAGCTAGACCCTCCAGGCCCTGTTAGATCGTGCAGGCGGAATGCAATCTGCTTTCCCCAGCAGTGGGAAGCCATCACACACAGAGATTGTTCTAAACGGTGGTGCCAGTAATCAGTATTACTTTGGCTGCTGTTCCTCTGTTGTTAAGGTGATTATTTTTTCCTTCTCTTGTTTTTCCAACATTTTCTCTTTGCTTTTGATTCACCACAGCTTGAATATGATATGACTAGTTATGTTTTTTCTTGGTTTTTTTTTTTTTTTTTGTAAATTTATCTTCCTCGGTGTTTTCTGAGCTTTCTGTATCTGTGGTTTGGCCACTAATATTTGGAAAGTTCTCAGCCATTATCACCTCGAATATGGTGTCTGCTCTCTTCTCACTTCCTTCTTCTGATATTCCAATTATGAATATGGTACACCTGTTGAAATATGTTACACCTGGAGCATGGCTCCTGGATGCTTTGTTTGGTTTTGTTGTTATTGTTTTATTTTTCCTGCTAAATTTTTAATTTTGAAAGTTTCTAATGATCAATATAGAAGCTCATGTTAAGTTTACTGATGAGCCTATCAGACAAGCATTCTCCATTTCTATTACTGTTTTTTATTTCTGTCATTTCTTTTGACTCTTAGAGTTTTCATATAACTGCTTACATTACTGACATATGTTTGAATTAGTAAAAATAGTTTCAACATTAGCATTAGCATATTGATCAGTGATTTTAAATTCCTCATCGAATAATTCCAACATCTGTGTCATATCCAAGTCTGATTCTGTTTTTTTTCCCCTACAAACTGTGATGCTTCTATTTTTCCTTTTGACACCCTTCTAATTTTTTTCTCCCAACTTATTGAAACACAGTTGACATATGTCACTGGTAACTTTTTGGTGTAGTTGGCCGTGTGGATGCAGAACTGCTAAATACTAGAAACTGTGAAGCAGAGCTTTAGTGTAAGAGCCACGTCCATCTAGCTAAAAGTTGGAGTGTGCTTAATGTTTGCTCTAGTTATAAGTGTCATAGGATTCGAGTTCCTCGTGTTGTTTTTAAAATTAAACGTATTGGGGTGACATTGGTTAATTACATAGGTTTCAAATATACTATTCTGCTCTGCGATACATCATTTGTGTTCTTTTGTGGTTTCCCATCTTGAGTTCGGGCTTCTCTAAGTGCCCCACTCCCAGGGTCTACGCCTTCAGCTCTTTCTGCTGTAAGTCACAGCTATTTCGCTGGGTTTTTGTTAGTTTGGTGGTAAGGCATTCTGAAATATTGTCATTAAATCTCAGTTTCTAGTGGGGCTACTTCTCAGGCTGTGACCTTCACAGGGATTCTCCATGGGCACAGCTTTGTTCCTCAGTCTCCGTATTCCCTCTCCTGCACACAACCCGTTTGCTTCATTGAAGCTCTGCCTAGTGACAGCGTTTTGTTCCTTACACCACCTAAGGCGAGAGAGTAAGACTAGAGGGGCTGGACTCAGAGGTAAGCCCTCCTGTCAGCTGAGATGAGTCTCTGGCCAAGTTCCTTCCCTGAAACATCTGCTTCTATTAGGGAGAGAGCTCTGGGTGTATTTCAAAATGATCCATGTTCCTTGCCCGTCCCCTGCCATAGGCAGAAAGGGTTATTTTTCAGATCTTTACCTCAAGAACCTGATGGGACTCCTGGAGCTGAGACCCATGAATATGTGGGGCTCCCCCATGGGACTGTGGCCCGAGCAGTTTCTCACTTTCACATCAGAAGACTCCCAGTCTCCAGGAACTCATCACAATGACCCACCGGGTGCCTCTGCCGGTATGATGCTTCAGCAGCACCTCTTCCATGTGAAAAAAAAAAAAAAAACGTAGCTAGCTGCATGTCTCTGAATGCGCCTGCCTCTTCGCAGTTTGGGATGGCAGCTACCCTGTCACCTTGATTCCACTACGAATGCAATAAAAGTCTTTAATGTTCCGTTTGTTCAGTTTATTCCTGTTGTAGGAATGGGAGCGATACCCTGTCAGCTCCGGAACCTGAAGCTTAGTGCCATGATTTGAATACATGATTTTTTTATAACTTCCCATGTTATTAGTCAGACGTCTATTTTTTTGTGTGCTTGAGTTTCTGGTTGTGTTCTGGGTAATTGAGTTTGACAGATAATCAGAAAAACGAGGTAATCCTTAGCAAGACGATGAATCGGTATAATATAGGCAATCTTCTGGGTGTGAGAGTGAGCTTATATCAGCAGATGACTGACAATCAACAAGGAAAATTCAAAACTGTCTGAGTTTGGCCGGCATGAGGAAATGTGAGACACAGATGCTCTGACAGTTCACCGTGTTCCTGCTAACTGAATCTTAAAAGGGGAAACTGGAAAGCATATAAAAATGAAATACAATTAATTAAAATGTGGTGTCAGAGTATTGTTATAATACTGCTGTATCTACATCATTTTAAAATAACCTGAATGGGAAAATTCCAAGCAATTTTGATTGATTTGTACTTGATGTATTCAGTCAGATTTCTTAATATTTTTTCTCACTGCATTGATTATGTTTTTGGTAAAAACATGACAAAGGTATGGACCAAATTTCTTAATGTTTTTACCATAAGCATAAGCAGAAATCTATTGCTTAAGACTGAATGTAAGAAAAATTAATCCAATAATGGTATTGACACTAATTTTACATCTCTGCACAATAGCTATTAAATTACTAAAATGTTAAAAGTGTTCATGGATGTAGAGTGCAACGTATTTGCACCTGTCAGAATGTGAAATTACATACACACATACACACATGAATATTCAGAAACTCTGGGGAATTGGTGGTGGGGCATAAGCCGTGAGAACCAGTTCATACTCCAAACCGGGACTGACAGCCCCTTCCAAGTCTTCCTAGAGCACCCTGCATGTCCCCTGCCAATGTCCTCAAACAGACGATGACCTCTGTTTGGGTAGGGATCCCGTCTTTCCTGTTGACCTCATGTCTGGACAGCCTGTGCCTGGCATATGTTTTTAATTCAATAAGGAATAAATATATTCATAATCACAAATGCACCTATCTGTGTGGATATAGACACAGAAATAAACGGATATGTTTGCCTGTGTTTCGGGTTAAATACCCAGATCCTCAAAAATAGCCTGATAGTAAATTCTTTCAGAATTCAAGGACTAGGAAAATGGGTGCCTTACCTTGGAGGATTTGGAGGCAGAGATATGTAGGTGAATTCCAACACAGTTTTTAAGTAAATATTTTCTGTGCTCTATTCAAAATATTATACGTGCAATATTTTATATAAATATATATGCATACATATATAAATAGTATATATAGTAATATGCTATATTTGTTTATATACATAATATATATCATTACATGTATAATTAAGTTATAGTAAAAGAAAAGTATAAGTCATAGAAAATATATTAAGTTAAGCACCAACTCTGGAGTAAACAGCAGGAGGGCAGACCTGAAAAATCAATGAAAGATTTGCCCCTCTGTCACTTACCAGTTGCGGACTAAGACACCCAGGTAAGATGGCCTTGGCATCATAAACCTAAGCATACTCTTTCTTATTTCTCTGCCATTTTTAAGGTATTACCTTTGTTTTTGAGGTTCAAGAGTGCTTACCAACATTTGGTCTGCATTCCAGAAAACAAAAAAAGGTAGTGGGAGAGAGAAGGAGAGAACTGCATCCACTCTAAGGGCGTGTTTCTGAGCTAAAGGTCATAAACTGAAAATTCTTAGAAAACTTAGACATACGACCATATATAGCAGTAAGGGAAGCAGAAAAAATGTAACCTTAATTTGATGTATAATAGAAGTCTTGATCAAGACTTCTATTATCCTGTAGATTATTAGGAGAAAGCTAATCCTCTGGTAGAGGGAGGCCTATGAATATCCAGGCACAGATTACAAATTGGTTTAAAATTTCTTTCAAGAAGAAAGGAATGTATTACATTCACCCTCTGAAACACCAAATTACCTACTAAACAAAACAAAACATAGATACACTACCCTCCTGCAAGCCATCCCAATGTTCTTGCTATGCAAATGCAGCTTAAAGACCCCAACCTGCTACTTGGTCCGTCTGAACAGAGACTCTCGAGCTGCTACTCCTCCATGCACATTCCACTTTGACCACTCCTCCTTCGTCCTTTTCAGGTTGCTCTGCTGCTCTTTTTACTTTATTTTCTCTCTTGACAATGCCATTTACTCCCACATGATGAAGATCTTGAAGGATGTATCCTATGACGAGCTCCCGTGCCAAACATCTGACCACCTTCTGGGAGTCTCCACATGGACTCAAAAAAATTGACTGAGCCCTGGCTGGTGTAGCTCAGTGGATTGAGAGCAGGCTGCAAACCAGGCATTGCAGGTTCGATTCCCAGTCAGGGCACATGCCTAGGTTGCAGGCCATGTCCCCCAGCAACCACACATTGATGTTTCTCTCTCTCTCTCTCGCTCTCTCTCTCTCTCTTTCTCCTTTCCTTCCCTCTCTAAAAATGAATAAATAAAATCTTAAAAAAAAATTGACTGAGCCTCCTATGACACTCTTTGTTTCAGTAAAACATGTCCAGTCACCGATATGCCTGTCACTTTGTCTGACATGAGTGTTTAGAAAACAAGAATCATAAGCTCAGGGAGACTATAACCTTCTAAAATACGTGGATAACGGATAAGCAAATTACACGCAGACAGTATAATAAGTGCTGAAGAAAGTATAGGTGCCCTGAGACTACCTAAAGATTACCTATCCAAGATTGTAGAGTGCGGGAAGGTTTCATAGAGGAAGTGACATATAAAAAGAGATCTGAAGAATCATGGAATATGTTCATTGAAGACAAAGCATGTTCTCAGATCCAGTGTAGGGTAGCACTGCAAAAGGTGGACTCACAGTGGGTTAGGCTGGGGAAGCCTCAGGCAATGCAGAGCCGTGCACAATTTTGTGCACAAGAGGGTTGTATAACTAGACTGGGTTTTTTAAAAGACCACTCTTGCCACTGCATAGAATGAAACAAAGAAAGATAAAACTAGGGATGGGGAAAACAGAGAAATCTTTTACAGTAATCGAAGGTAAGTCCCATAGAAATTACAGGTTTTTAAACATTCCCAACTGAATTTATAGTCTGAAGCAAAACCTATCAATGTCTTCCGTTATTCTCTATTGTGGTGAATAAAATTACATTTATCTAATCACTCAGAAGTCTGGGAGTATTCTGCAGTGCCTACAATTCAGATTCACTCTGGTCTAGTATCCTTCAAATCTATAACTCCCTCCCCACCTATATCCATTGTCTTATTTCAGGCCTTCATGATTTCTGAGCTGGATGATGCCAATTATCTCTTACTAAATACTCTGTATCACTCATAGTGTTTCCATTTATTTATACAATATTCTTCACAATAGTCTTCCCCAAACTCAAACGCACTCATTGTACTCCCATGCTGAAGCACCCTTCACACAGTTTCCATGGTTTTAGCATGGGACAGAAGAGTGCACATGACCTGGCCTCTATCTAACCAGCCATCCTTACATACAAATGAATCCCATGCCTGAAATACACCAGTCACTAATTTGTTTTTCTCCATATGCTCCACATTGCTTTTGATAATTGTGTGTCCTCTGCTTAGAGCATGGCCTTTTCCATTACACTAATTTGCTAGGCTTGACTTGATGCTTCTTCCCTTTGGGCTTCTCTGACTTCCTTGGATATAATTGTTTTCTTTTGCCCTTAGCTTATTTTGGAATAGTTCTCTCCAGCACCTATGATCCTTCACTTTACTTATTTCTTGCATGTCTATCTCATTCCTCCAAACTCTGAGCAGTGTGTGGGCACGTGACTCGCCATGTCTTTTTAAAATGTTGCCTCCTAACACTGACTCTAGTGACAGTAAATACTTATTATCTGTTGGTTCACCAAATGAAAAAATTAATTTTAAAAACTGAAAAGGAACACTGATGGCCCATACTTACAGATCCTACAAGAAAGAATGTACAAGTTAAAAACCTAGTAAGCTGCCCTGGCTGGTGGGGCTCAGTGGATTGAGCGCTGGCCTGTGAACCAAAGGGTCACTGGTTCCATTCCCAGTCAGGCACATGCCTGGGTTGTGGGCCAGGTCCCCAGTGAGGGGTGCATTGAGAGGCAACCACACATTGATGTTTCTCTCCCTCTCTTTCTCACTTCCTTCCCCTCTCTCTAAAAATAAACAAATAAAATCTACAAGAAAATCTATTAAGCTTCAGCATGAAATAGAGGTTTAATCACAATATCACAACATAAATGTGATGTAAAAATAGTATAAACTGATGTCTTTTGAACATAAATATATTCTCACATTACTCCAGATATGACAATAGAAGGTAACACTAAGGAGCACCTACTATAGGACACATTTAATTGTAAGAACTCTTCATATATTGATTCATTTACTCCACATAACAACCCTGTGAGTTAGATGTTATCATCACCTGCATTTACAGACGAAGAAACTGAGGGTAAGCGATTTCGAGCACCTCACTGAAGCTTATCTTATTCTCGGCGGCAGGGGTGAGATGCGAACCCAGGCAGTCTGGCTCAGGAGCCCACACTCTTCTCTAAATCACTACGCCCTCCCTGTCGCGGGCATTCCCTTTCAATGTCAGCCGCACGTCCATATCATGCATTTTCCAGTGTCATGAGTCTAACCTTTGCATTTGACTGATGTAGCTCCTAAGACCTATGTAATTTTAAATTTATATCACACATTCAATTGCTTGGGAAAAATAAATTGCTTGAGAAGTGGCTATGCATAATAATAAATGTGCCCTAAAATCAGGCAAAAATTTGGATTCTGCTTCTGACATGGCAGCTTCATGACCTTTCTTGAGTTTATTGGGAGGAGAAAATACGAGCATATATGCCTCGTATATGGATTTGCCCAACAGATGTTAAACTTTCCCTTCTCTCAGTGTGTCTCTTGGTGAGTTCATCTCTAAAATGAGAATAGACCTGAACACTAAACAATATATTCAAATGACCAATACAGAACCTGTCACATAAAGATCACTGTGGCTCCCCTGTTGTTTCTGAGTATGTCAGGTCCCCAAAGTCAGAATGAAGAAGCTAAGAATCCAAACCAAGGATGCAAGAGCCCCATCTAGTGGTAGTTTAAGAAAAATCAAAAGACACTGTACTGTTTAAATGGCTGCCAGAAAGACTTGGGCTGTTTTATTCTATTCATTTTCCCCTTGAAAAGTAATTTAATTGCCTCACAAAGAGAGAGAAAGAAAAGCTTTGAACCAGATTTCCTTCTATTTTTCCACTGTTTCAAGAAAGCCTAAAATCTTTTGAAAGTGGATATACACATTTCTGGTCTTATTAAACTCATCATTTTCATTTCAGTTCACCTAGGCTGAACTATTCTGTTCCTAGATTTCAAAAAGGATACAATTCAACTCCTTAAAATAGGCATTGTTTGATAGCCTGATGGTATCAAACAGATTAATCAGTGTCATTACAACCATAACACCAGTCTTTGGTAAGAAACACCCTTCAGTTATAATTTATTACATTTCAGAAGTGAGTTCTAAGAAATCTAGTATGATCTATATGTAATCTCAAGTGAAATCAGGAATGAGGTGGACATTCTCAATTAAGATAAAGTTGGCTCTAAAGATGGTTGAACACAGCCTGCCAGCGGGTATCACCGTGGGACCCCCACACCAGTGCACCATTGGCTCCATTACCCAAAAAGGCACAAGCTGGTGTAACTGCCTTAGCATTCACAGGAATTCTTCTGAATCGCATGTCTGCCTTTCCCAAAAATTCATTTGTTGAAATCTCGTCCCCACTGTGATGGCATTTGGGAGGGGTCTCTGGGAGATGATTTGGTTGTGAGGATGAAGCCATCACGGATGGGTTCAGGGCCCTTCTGCGACGCAGCCAGAGAGTAAACTCACTGTCCTTCCTCCCTGTGAGGAGACGATGAGAAAGAAGTCAGCAGTCCACCGCCCGAATGAGGGCGCTCCCCAGAACCCCACCAGGATGGCACCCTGGTCTCGGACTTCCAGCCTCCGGGACTCTGAGAAATAAACTCTAACACCTGTAAGACACCCGGTCTACAGTACTCCGCTCAAGCGGTGTGAACCGTAACAGTAATATCCTGATTTCAGGAGGTAAAAAATAATATAATCAGTATGATGATAAGAAGACAGTGAAAGAAGAGAAGACAACAGAAAACATAGGCTGTGTAAGCTCCTCACTGTCTTCAAACCCATTTATATTTCAATCTTATAATTGCACTGCCATAAAATTCAGGGTGACTGTTCAAATGTTAATAGTTTGGGTGATTTCTTATAGCTCCCTGAAATGACTTAACTGGGGAGTTACTTTCGATAAATAATGCATTATTAAAGATATTTTTTCACATAATATCACCCAAGTGGGGAATATTTCCTTGAAGGACTAGTGCATATATGATAATAAATAATAGCTTTTCATTCTTTTTTGAAAGTTAAAAAACTAAGAATAAGTATACATTCAAAATTGTATTGTAGTGAAACTAAACATTTAATGACCGAATCCTCTACAAATAGTAATGTAATTAAAGTTGAAAAATCATTATTTTTCACTTTATTTCAAAATTCAATAAAGCAAAATTAAATGTCTAAAAAATCAAAATAAAACAAAAATACTTTCCTCTTGAAACACCTGAAATCTCCTTCATATATTCTGTAAGGTTACTAAGATTTCACAGATGAGTTTCAAAACAAAGTATATTATACACAAATGCTAGTGATCAAGTTCTTCAACTCAGATTAAACCAAAGCTTTTAACTAAGGCCATCCTATGATAAGTAGCTATATTTTAAAGACCTGAATTACTAAATTCATTTGACTTAAAAATGGAGAATATGATACTTGGGCAGAACTGCACTTGGAAAATCCATATAATGTACTAGCTGCCACCATAACTTGAGAGCATCAATTTTTGGACCAGGAACAGAGAAAGGAATCTGAACCACTTCAATAAGCAACAGCTGGCACTAACAGCTAGCTAAAACTCAAATCTTAATGTTCACTTCGAGTTCTGGCCCATGCGTTGTGAGTCTGACCCTCAAACAGGAATTATGCATCTGTGAAACAATCTCCCAAAACATTTCTGACTTTAGGCTCTCAAAGGGAAAAAGAAAAACAAACAAAAAAAGTAGTTGGATGGCATCATGTGCGGTATAAACACTGAAGCCACATGAGGTCACATTCTTTCTTTATCACTGACCTGCTCTACGACAACGGAATAGCCTCTTGACTGCTTTGGTTTTCAATGCTTTTGTCCGAAAAGGGGGGCTACTTACTGTACTAACTGGAAATATTTTTTCAAAATTTCACCACAAGTAAAGTAGAAGGGCCTACACAGTATGTGATGCATAAAATGTGTTCACCAAAGGCTATGTAAGTTTTGTCCTCATCATGATGACTATTTGGATTTCAGTGTAGGACATAGGAGTGGATAAACTGCCCCTGTGACCTGAGTGGTCAAAATTGTATTGAAGTGATAGTTGCACATCCTAGGAAAATTTAAAAGAAAAAACAAAATAATTCACAGACAAAACAAGATGTTTAATTCTCTTTCTGTACTTTTACTACTAATTCATTCCCATCAATCAGGCTTAACTGGGCTACTTATATTCCCGAAACAACCTTTAAACTTGCCTCTGGATGGACTTGCAAGGCTTTCTAATCTCCCTTGCCAGGGCTTATTCATGTATTTTGCTTCAGCCACTTTCCTAATTGGCGGAGGCTGACTAGGATGAGCCTGTGACAGTGGGGAGCAGGGTGGCTGGTGGGCTGGCAGCTCACTGATTAGCATGTGCTGCCTTGTGCCAAAGTCAATTCTGGACGCCAGGTGTGCCGCCTGTTAGCACTCTGCAGCCCAGGCCTCCTGGAAGACAGGGATTTGGAAGCAGTTTTGCAGAGTATGTTTCTCCCCTGCACAGGCTTTCTGTTCATTGGTTTCATATCCTGCTACCACCCAGGCAACCTGCCCCTGCTGACACCTTCTTGCTGCGTTCCAGTTAGGCCATGTAAACATCCTAAGGCCGCCCTGATTCTCTCTTCAGCCTGTCCAGGCTGAAGGTGCGCTCAGGTTACTTTCTGATTCTCTCTCTCTCTCTCTCTCTCTCTCTCTCTCTCTCTCTCTCTCTCTCTCTCTCTCTCTTTTAGTCTCTTTATTCTTTCACCTTTGTTGCACTATAATCGACAAAGTCATGATATATTTAAGGTGTGTAAAATGATGAATTAATATACATTGTGCGAGGATTTCCACAATAGAGTTCATTAACACACCCGTCATCTCCTGTATTAACTTTTTTCTTTTTTTTCATGAAAACACCTAATTTCTATTTTCTTAGCATATTTCAATTATACAATATTACCAACTATAGCCACCATGTCAAAATTAGATCCTCAGACCTTATTCATCTTATAATTGAAAGTTTTGTGCCTTTTCCCCAGCCTCTCCCTATTTCTCCCACCCCCACAGCTTCTGGCCATCACCATTTTACTCTCTGTTTTTATGAGTTTGACATCCTTTTTCATTGCTTTTGCTTTTTTCCTGGTTCTTATGGAATGCTATTTTTATTTCTGTATGCCTTCATTTATAGGTTTCCACTTCCAACTTCCATAAAGACTGACTGGGCAGGGAAAGCAAATAGGTAAGGTGGGCAACCATGAGTGCAGAGTTTGTGGCAAACTAGGAATTTCTTGCCCAAAGAAACTGCTTCTTATCAGTTCCAGTCCTGGGTTGCCATACAAGAACGAGTTCTAGTTTTACCAATTTTTTTGATGTTTTTCAGTCACCCTTTTTCAAAGAATGGAAATCATTAGAATCTATAAATTATGCACACAGGATTTTATGTATACTTAAAGGTAATAAAAGGTATGTATGTCTATATATTACATACATAGCATAAAACCATCTACCTATCATTCTTTATGTCCTATGTAACTCTAGAAAGTCAACAGCTAATTCAGATGGAGTAACTCAAAGAAATAGTCTTGTATACTAATATGAGAAGTAATTAAAATTTGGAAGTTATAAGCTGAGGCTAAAGGAATTTGAATTCAAGAGACACACATACACACCCCCCACTTGGACTCACAGTACATTCTACAGTATCCTTGGCCCTCAGGAAATGTTCAAACATGTTACTTGTTCTCTATATAAAACAATAAAAGTATATCTTTAAGATTTAAGAAGCCCTATACACATGTTGTTTTATGGACCCTCTTTAACACCTTGTGAAAGAGAAGGCATATGTTTTGCATCCATTTACAAGACAGAAATCTGGAGGACTTACACACCTGCTTGACCTGGAAGCGGAGCCAGCCTGACAGCAGCCTTCTCCGTTCCCGGTGTGATGTTCATTCAAATACGTCGCAAGCATTCAGCAGTGTTTGTTGTTTAATTATAAGAGGAAAATATGCTATATGTACTAAGTCAGATTATGATGATCTCTTTATTAAGCTGCAGTATTTGATTACTAAGGAATTTTCTGCCCAGTAGATAACTGGTTTCTGGGAACTTGTAATGGAATGTTTTCTTATCTACTAATTTTATGATCACCCACAGTATGTAGTTGTATTTTATGTAACAGGTATATAGATCCCATTTTCTGTGTAGCCTTCTAGAAGGAAATGAAGAAGCATGTTCTTCCCTCCATAACCTCATTGTAAATGAGATATTTCTAATGTCAAGTAACTTTTTGAATATGCTGGTGGGGAGAAAGAAATGCCCCAAAGTTGGACAACGTGTTGAGAGCTATAAGGAAGTAGACAATGAGAAGGAAATCAAGACAAAGGGAAGGTAAAAATGAGGGAAGGTTACAGGAAGATTAGAGACAATACTGATAAATGTAAGAAGAGTGCAGATATATTGATAACTCAAAATGATATTCTAATAATTAGATATTTAATGACTGATTTATAATATATACTGTACATATAATAAATAACTTTGACCTTACTCAGAGAGAGGTTGGCCACTGACCTCAGCTTCTGGGAGTAACCTCTAGGCTTTGGAATGTCATACCTGAGGGGTGTGACTCTGTAGGCCTGGGGGCTTTGGGCCAGCCAGATGGTAACAACTGGATTTAGTGTGGAGTTTTTAGCTCATGATGTATGGACCCGACCTCCCGAGGAGCTGAGATTCCCTATAAGACCAGTAGACAGTGCCACTGTGACAGAGCCCAAGACAGACCATGGGCACTAAGGTGCAGATGAGCGTCCTTGGTTGGCACACTCTGTACATGGTGTCATACATCAATGCCAGGAAAGCAATGCTGCCTCACTCTGCGGTAAGAGACAAAGGGAGCTCTGCATTTGCAACTTTGCCTGGAATGTACTGTATGCGATTCCTTCTTCAGCTGATTTTAATCGGTCTCCTTTCCCTGTGATAAACCATAACTGTGCGTGTAACAGCTTTTGGTCTGTCCTGTGAGTCCTCCTAGTGAATGATCAACACTGTGGATGGTTCTAGGAGCCCCGTGAACTTACAGTTAGTGTCAAAATCACGGCAGCCCCCTGCATTGTGTCCCTTCTACACTTCACGTGGACTAACCTTTGCAATGGAAACTTTTGTTTACTTTTTGCCTAATATCTATTCAACTCTCTTCTGGAAATAACACTCTGATGACCTATATGTACCCCTATGTTCAAGCCAAGGTCTGGAAGCAACCCAAATGCTCATAACTAAATGAGCAGATGAAAAGCCGTGGTGCATTTATACAATGGAATTCTATAGAGCTGCAAAAAGGAAGGAACTCTTGCCCTTTGTGACAACATGGATGGACCTGGACATTATCATGCTAAGCGAAATAAGCCAGTCAGAGAAAGACAAGCACCATGTGATCTCATTTATACGTGAAGTCTAATGAACAAAATAAACTGACGAACAAAATAAAAGCAGCGGCACGGGCACACGGAGCAGACTGGCAGATCTCCGAGGGGAGGGAGGCAGGAGGGCTGGGAGAGAGGAGCTAAAGAACGTGAATGCCTGTACGCAGAGCCCGTGGACACCAACCACAACGTGCTGAAGGCCTGGCGAGCAGGGTGACTGAGAAGAAAGATGAACAATTCAAACATATTCCTTTCGGCATTTTAATCATTTCAAAATTTATATAAGACAGGCATCTAAGGCCCTTTCATATGCCAGGAAATTTGCATGCAATATAAACTATTTGAACTCTTTGTACTCATTTACCAAACCTACACCCTCACAGATGCTGGTTATTTAATTTTAGTTTTTAATACAAAAACTCAGCGTTCCATACTGAATGTAATACGAACACAAAAATATCAGGACATATTTATTACATATAAATTCATTCACATACAGATTGAGGGAAAATTAGGTTTACAGTTGTGAGTATGCAAAACTCAGAGTTTGTTTTATATTAAATTTATTAATTATTGTATTATTTTTCTAATACGAACAACAGTAAACCTACTTTTGCCACACCCTGTGTTCATACGTCCATATGTGAGCTGACAGTCACATATTAATATATTACTTATCTGAATTACTTATCATAAATTTGAAAGAGAGTTTGACTTCAAATAATTGGTAAATTCCTTATGATTATTACTTATTTATATAAAGTTCTAAAGGATGTCAAGCGACTGAAAAAGCCAGAAACTGCAATGTCACAAAATACCATGCTTAGCTGAGTATGAAGCACACCTGTGTTTTTGGCCCAAACTTTCAGGAAAAAAAAATCTTTCACTTTAATTTTTTAATTCAATGTCTTAATTTATTGATATTTAGAAACAAAACCAATGACGATATTCCAGGATATTACTTTGTATATGGATATCATTATTGCTTTCTAGAGTTACACTTTTAAAGCAAAAATGTAGATAAAAGAATTAAAAACATTTATACAGATATGGAATTAGTACTACCCATATATATAATATGCATCCTTATTTTCCCCTCAAAAGTGTGGGCAAACAAGTGCACATTATACACTCTTTCGGATAATCTCTATGTTTGTACAAACACAAAATGAGGTCTGTACATTGTGGACGCACTGTTCAATCACGGGAGTCTGAAAAGCACAAAACCTGAAGTATACAGTTAAAAGTTTCCCAAGTGCTTTGTTATACGATTGGCAACAGAGAGCAGCTACTTCATAATGAAGTTGCATTTGATTTTGGTTCAAGGATGTATCTCAAGCATCTAGAACAGCAGTGATAAAAATAGCCGTTCAAAATAAGTATTTGTTGATGCTGAATGCATTGGGCGTGAGCACTCAGAGCAAGTCAAAGTAGCCTTTTATTGTTGCAAGATACATGGAGAGCCCACTGAAGGCATTTTAAAAATATATCAAGCGGATCTACAACCATAAAATAAATGCAATGTACAAAATAAGAATAGACGGCCAGAGGGAAAGGGGGTGGGTTGGGGAGAGAGGAGGGGAGAAATGCAGACGTCTGCAATAATGTCAACAATAAAAATAAAGTTAATAAAAGAAATACATAAAACCAAATATAATGGAGCAAAGTCTCTAATATCAAGCGGCACACGTTTTAATTTCAACTCCTCTGCTTACTGTCTTGTTTGCTCTGTTTTCTTATTCTATTCACAGCGTGAAGCCAGACCTCAAAGGGCGAGAAATTTGACATCTGTCTCCCAGGGCATATTAATTTCTTAACTGTAATAGTTTTTCCTTGGGAGGGTTACTCATCACAGAAAGCCTTGGAGGCAGAAGGGCAGGTGATTTAATGATCTCTCATGAGCTTGTAAACATGACTGTGAATTCAGAGAGCAAAATTTGGAGACAGTAGAAACGTTACTTCAGTACCTGCTGTCTATCAGTCGGGTTATACTCAAACTCCAAAGGCGGCAGCAAACAGTGAGGAACAGAATGAGGGTGTAGAATAAGGTGGCGGAGCAGCTTTCAAGTCCCATTCCAAGGACAGTATAGAGTTCGAGTTTATCTTTTACTTGCATACACATACACACAATCACCTGGAATGATGTTTATTATGAACTTTGCACAGAATAACTTGCAGAGAAATGACTAAGGATGCTTTTTACCACCTAACAGTCAAAATTTAAATGAAAATATGACTTTTTGATCCTTAAACTTGAATTGTAAAAAATTCATACAAAATTTACACATTCAAATATAGTTTGGATTTTTAATTTTATATTCATTGCCAATCTTTAAAACTTTTGTACATTAGTTATAGTTGAATCTAGCAGCTTTGACACTAACATATTCTGCTGATTCAAATTTAAATGTTTATTCATCTATTTACCTCTCCCCCAGGCAGGCAGAGTCCTCTCTACTTGCTTCTTTTCACATAAGCATCTATGTGATTTATACTACAAAATCTTTATTTATCTCCATGCAAAATTTTATTTTTCTCACAACCTGTATCAAACATTATTTTATTTTGTCTGACTTGTCCTACATTTACATCTAAAGTTAGATCTTTCTGGAATATCAATTCTGCCCTATTCTTTCCTCTCTGTTTTTAATTGTGTTATTTTTTCCTTAAAGATTTTTCTCTGTAGTATTTGTGCTCTGAAAATCATGTAACCTTATTGTTCAAGTCATCTTGAAAAAAATTGTTACTATTTTTGGCCACATCAATTTTTTTGTCTTTGATTCAATAATTTGCAAATTTTGAAGCCGGTATCTGAGAACTTCCACCTGAGTCTAAATCTTGGGCCTCTTTGTTGTGCACAGTCAATGCTGTTTTTTCAACTCATGGCATTTCCAAATGACTTTACTGAGGCGCCGTTAATATAATGCACGACTCACCATTACGAAGTGTGCAGTTCAGTGGCATTTAGGCTTTCACAATGTTCAGCAACCTCCACCTCTCTGTAGTTTCCAAGCTTTTTCAGTACCTCGGAACATCCCGTTCTTACTAAGTAATCACTTCCTGTTTCTCTCTGCCTCCATTTACTAAACTATTTTCTATATCTATAGATTTGCCTGTTCTGGATAATTCATATGAAAGGAATCATACAATATATAACCTTTTGAGTCTGATTTCTTTTATTCAGCATGTTTTTGAGGTTTATTATGTTATAGTATGCATAAGTATTTATTAATCTTTTTATGGATGAAAAATATTCCATTGTGAGTATATAATACATTTTGGTTATCCATTTATCTGCTGATGAAAACATGGGTTCCTTTCACCTTTTGGCTATTAGGAATGATGCTATTATAAACATTGGTGTACAAGTTTTCATGTGAACACATGTTTTCATTAATTTTGAGTATGTACCTAGAAGTGGAATGGATGGGTGTGATAATTCTATGTGACCTTGTTTTCGGTACTGCTGAACTACTGTTCAGAGGTGCTGCATCAGTTTGTATTTCCACCAGCAATATACGAAAGTTTTTATTTCTCCTTATCCTTGCCAGCACTTATTTCATATTTTTAATTATTATAGTAGACATCTTAGTGCGAGGAAAATGCATTTTATTATGATTTTGATTTGCATTTCCTGAAAGTCCAGTGATGTTGAACACTGCCGTGTGCTACTCTGCCATCTGTACACTTTCTGTAGTTAACAGTCTGCTTGAGTTCTCTCTCTGTCCATATTTTACATCTAATTTTCTGTCCTTATTTTTATTTTTTAGTTATAAGATCTCTTTATTCAGGAGCTTACATCCTTATCAGATGCATACTTTTCCAAATACTTTCAATATTTCTCTCCTATATAAGTTGTCTGTCACATTCTTAACAATGTTCTTTGAGGTGAAACATTTTTAATTTTAATAAAATCCAATGTACCTATTTTTTTCTTTATTGTTCATGCTGTTGGTGTCAAACTAAGACACCATTATTAGATTCAAGGTCCTGAAGATTTATATTATATTTTCTTCTAATAGTTTTATAGTTTTAGGTTTTATATTAAAGTTTTGTATCCATCTGAGTTCATTGTTGCATCTGGAAGGATGTCAGGTTGCAACCTCACTGTTCTGCATGTGGTGGCCATCCAGCTGTCCCAGCAATATTTCATGAAGAAACCTCTGTTTCCCCACAGCATGGTGTGGGGACCCTTGTGAAAATCGGTCTGCCGGGGACGTATGGTTTTGTTACTGGACTCTCAATTGTATTCCCTGGGTCTACGTGCCCACGATTATACCACTGCCACGCTGACGAGGTAGCTTTGTTCTGAGTTTGGAAACTGAAAGGTCCACGAACTTTGTTTTCTTTTTCAATATTGTTTTGTTTATTTGGAATCCCCTTGGAATTTGATGTCACTTTGAGGCTCAGTTTTGCCTTTTCTTTAGAAGAAAAGTCATTTTTGACTTTTGATAGATATTAAATTGAATCTATAGATTGCTTTGAAGACTATTCTCTTCTTAACAGAATTGTCTACAAATCCATGACCACAGATGCCTTTCTTTTAATTAGGTCTTCCGTAAGAACAATTATACTTTTATACTTTTTTAGTGAGCAATTTATTCTTTTCATATTTTTAGTGAACAATTTATTCAGCTACTCAATTTATTCCTAGATGTTTTATTCTTTTGGATGTTACTGTAAATGAAATCGTTTCCTTAATTTCCTTTATAATTACTCATTGCTGATGTTGAGACTAGAACTGCTTTTTATTTTTTGCACTAATAATAAGAATAACTAACAGGTAGGTAACACATATTAAATACCAGGGTCATTCTGAGAGCTTTGTACATGTTTATGGCCTCAAAACACAGTGACTTGCAGGATTACAGGCCACAGGAAAAAAGTCAATTGTATTGACATGGCTTTCAAGGTCTTTCTCATCGAGGCTTTAAACTATACTTTTATCTGTATGTGCCTCTGCTGACACCAAAATAACTCACTGTCACCAAACACGCTATGTTCTTTCATCCCTTGATGTCATTTCATTACACAATCTGCCATTTTTGGCTAGGATTCTTGCCCTAGCTCATCTGTCTGAGAGTCTCCTACTCATCCTTCGAGATTTAGCTCAAATGTTAGCTCAGCTACTTAATCAGTTCTCCTAGAGATCTTTCCTTGGTGCTGTTTCCTGTAACAATTTGATTATGCCTCTTTCATGATGCCTTCACCTTGGGTTGCCATTATCTTTTCTGCTTATTTTGTTGTCCTCCACTCTAGGGTGTGGTGCATCACCTGGCATAGTAAATGCCCAATAAAACTTTCCTAAATGACTGAGTGGTCCAAATACACGAAAGCAATCTATCTTGTCACAAAATGTGCTCATCCTAATTCATACATACAAAAAACAGTAACCAAATTTCCACACCTGGTATAAATCAGGGAATTTAAATTTGTAGATAAACGCACTAATGGTAGTACACAAAAGGGTCTCTTTGCCTCTCTTAAACTTCCTTCCCTTTCACTCCCTCACCTTAAGATCAGCGCTGTTTATCTAAAAACAAAAGAAAACAGAATAAATATGAAAAGCCTAGAAATGTAGTAGTTTTACTCTAAATTAAAATTTCTAACAATATTCTCCTTACACTGGCATGGAGACAAATGTTGAGAGGCAAAATGATTCCACAGGAAGTAGACTGAGCGTGTTTCCAGATGCTCTGAGTACTGATATTCCTTATTAACACTGTGGCACTGATCTACAATTGACCTCTCTGAGCCTCAGTCTCTTCACCTATAAGATGAAGCCAGTACTTCCTGCCGGACACACCACAAATTACTGTGTGAGTATCAGGAAAGAGAATGCTTTAGAAAGTGTGCTGTGAAACGTGATGTGCTTTACAATGACGTGTATAGTGGTGCACTCACCAAACACGGTTCTTGCAGGCACGGATTCTCTGTTCAGCCAGAATGACACTTGGGAGAGAATGACAGTCATGATGCAAGGCAGGTATGTCTGAATCACAAAATACCCGATTTTTCTTTTCAAGTGGAAATGAGCTGTCATTACGGTATATTCACCTAGAAGAAAAATTTAAGAAGCTTAAGAAACTGTAACAGTCAATAGTTTGCACATTTTGGAAATGGAAGGGATTAGAGGGAGAGAGCCGTCTCTGGTTTGAAAAAAGAATGTATCATGTATATGGCATGAAAAATATATATCTTTTAGCTCCTCCTTAACATAGCAAGAATATTTCAAAGAGGATTTAATATTACCAAGAAACTCGCATTGCATGTCTATTGCATGGAATTCGTTTTCTCTCTAGGTCATACTTATTGACCAAGGAGCGCAGGAATAATGAACACTCTCTGGCCATAGACTCTTACCTAGTGAGGGCTCTCATCCACACTGGGGCCGACCTCAAGTTCAGTTCTCTCTGGCCCTTTAAGGTTTTGGTTTCTAGTCACATCTCCAAGACTGGTCTTCTGGCCCAGATTTCCCATTGTTGACCCTGTCACCAATTCTGAATTTCTCAGTTTGTGTGTAAGCTTTTATTCACTGCAGTCAGTTTCTCTCCCATCCCCAGAGCCACCTTCCCTCCTGCTCTCCGGCTTTACATCGGCAGCATGTAAACACATTAGTTCACACGGCTGCTCTTTCTTAGAGGAGGGGGGCCCTTGGAAGGGACATCAGCTTCCCCACACAGGCCAGTAATAATAATCTATAAACCAAGAGTTGAATCATGATAAGCTATCTAGAACAAAGCAGAAGGAATCAGAACACTAGGGAAACTGTAATACTATTTGAAGATAAAATTGACTTGCCTGAGAAGACACACACTTTAATATGAACTATACTTTAGACTATTTTTTCTCAAACTTTAATGTACACCTAAGGAATCTCCTTCAAATCTTGTTAAAATACAGATCCTAAATTAGCAAAGGATCAGGCCTGAGATTCTGATGTTCTAAAAAGCCCCCAAGATTTTAAGAGAAATGATACGTTTCCAATGACTTGAACTCATTAATTTTTCTTAGGAACTAACTTTTCTTTAGACTCATTTTACTAACCTGTACTGGATTTAATTGTCTCCTTCCCAATTGATTGGCCCAGCAGATCATACTGATTTAACCTGGAGCCATCGGGAGCAACTTGTACTGAATCAGATGCATTGTAAGTCCAAATATATGTGACTTCTGAGGTTGTATATGCATCTGTAGGATAGTAGAAAAAATATTTTTATCACTTTAGTAAGTACCATCAATAAAATGTAACATCAAAACTTGTGTGTTTCATAGAATAATTGTTGACTAAAAAATCATTGTTGATATGTACAGAGCATATTTTTAGGATAAAAAGTGTGTGAAAAGCAGATAAAGAGAGACAATCAAGATCATGAGATTTTTTTCTTTGCAACCACTTTGGGAAGTGAAGAACAAATTTCCCTCTAGAGCCTGCAAAAATCAGTGGGCATTGTGGTGATGACATCTCCCATAGCCCAAGGTGGTAGACAAAGACACTGTGGTGAACAGGTTATGAATGCCCATACCTCAGGTAATAAGAAATAATAATTACTTGTGAAATAACAATCACAACTGAAAATAATATTGCTTTCTGGGCATAAATCGATTTAGTTAAGAATTAAATTATACCTATCATACATAATACAGTAAATTTCATTAGAAAAACAAGGACTGATTATTGCAGAACAAGTAAAATAAGTGAGAATGTTATACTTCCCTCAAGTCGTAAATACTTATTAAAACATATTCATTTTAAAATCAATTAATGCACCTAGATCTCACTGGACTCTGCCATCATTGCACCTCAGGTGAGTTACAGATTCATAGGGAGAGATGAAAGACATACGGACCAGGCATAATTTCCTGTTTTATTTGACCGAAGAAGCAGAAGTCAGTGGGAGCGAGGTGACGCGAGGACTGGAGGGCTGGCCGCACGTCTGGTCTTAGCCGTCCCCTGGCCCTGGCATTTCCTTTGTACCTGCAGGTCCTGGTGGGGGAGCAGCTGACCTTTCCATCCAGGCAGTCGCCCCACAGCTGAATAAACAGACACCTCTTGCTACTCTGCTGACCTTGTGAAGAAATTCTATGCACTTTTGCTCATGGGAATGTTTTGAAATATTAGTTACTCCTGGTCCTTGAGCAAAACTCGGCACCATGGCCACATTCTCAATAAAGGTAGAGAATGGGCCAGCTGTCTCTGGCAATATCTCTGTCTCCAGTTATCCAGGACCCTGGGAAGCTGGTTTTGCTAACATGTATAAATTTTCTAGTCCCAACTATTGTGATGCAGTAGCCCTGGTACTTACCTTGATCCAAAGTTTTGATCATAATTCAGTTCCCACTTAAACTTCAGTAACAATAACATGAATGTGTAACTTTGTGTCTTTCTGTGTGGTCTTTTAATGGTCCCTACTACATGTTAATATCCATAAAATGCTGGTTTCATTGTGCATGTATTCATCTACATTCACAAGTAAATTATATTACATAAAACCATTTTTGAAATAGGATTCTAAAAATGTATGTATATATTTGTATATGTATATTTAATAGTATAGGTATATTGATATAGTTTCCAGATGAATAAATTCTAGTTACTCTGTTTACATTTTATATTAATTTTAACTAGTCAGTCACTGATGAGGGCTAAAATTACAGTAACATCAGTAATGTGGATAACTACAAATTCATTGGCAAATTTTCAAGTGGCTTGTTTTGTTCTCCTGTGGATACAAATCATGGCCCTGTTTTCAATAAAATTCAAATGGCACAGAATTTAATAATTCAAAGACACACCTCATGTACTACTTTATATTAGAAGGTCTCACAGTACTCAAATAGTTGGGAATACTAATAAATTATATAGTTTTTTAAAGGAATTGCAAACATCATTTTCGAGTCTGAGGATACTTTTAAATGTAAATAAGAGAAAACAAAACTCTGCAAATGCGATGCCGTATTAAGAAACTAGTGAGACACGGATGGGCGGGACTCTGATTCATGTCTGTGGCTCCGGCACTTGGTACCATGGCTGACATACACAAAACATTTTCAATCCCTTCTTGCTAGGTTAATGAATGCACTCATAATATTTTATTATCTTAATTTCCATCATAGAAGATAAAAATCTGTATGAGAACAAAATAATATGTTAAAGAAAATTGACTGATCCCTCCCACGTCTTTTATAAAAAAGCAATTATGACATTTCATTGGTTGTATAGGAATATGTTTTTTGATTTTTTTTAATTTTATTCATTTTTAAGCAGAGAGGAAGGGAGGGAGAAGAGAGGGAGAGAAACATCACCCACCCCCAACTGGGGACCTGGCCCACAACATAGGCATGTGCCTTAACTGGGAATTGAACCAGACACCCTTTGGTTCTTAGACTGGCACTCAATCCACTAAGCCACACCAGCTAGGGCGGAATATGTATTTTAGATTTGGGGCCTGGAGAGAGAAGATATAGCAGAAAGTTATGCAATTAGGATGAGAGGCACTCCCTGGTACACTAACACATGTAAAGGAGGCCAGAGCCATGTTTCTCAGTAATCTATAAAAAAGAGGTAAAGAACATTTATTTGTATTGCCAATTTCATCTTAAATTCCATCTCTACCTTAGTTTTTTATTAAACAATTTTCTTTAATTACATTAAACAACCCATTTTTAGTATTATTGCATGTTAAACATCAAATGCATACTGACTGATTCTTAATAGTTGGTAACCCCCCAAAAAAAATTCCAAGATATTCTTTAATTACTAATTTTTATCCAAAATGACAAATTTTTATTTATTTTGGGCTAATGCACAGAATACATCTGGAGGCCATTCAGCAAGTTTTCAACCAAGTTAAACAGCAAGGAAATGTATAAAAATGTGAGGCAATAAAATTAAAACAAAAAATAAATTCAAAATCATAAACCTGTAGAAAAGATGCTTCTTTCATTTAGGGCAACTATAACGTTCCAGAAATCCTATCATTTAGGGGTAAATAAAGGGGCTTCTAAGCAAGGCAGGAAAAGATGGACAGAAAAAGGCATGACTGCTTCTGCCAACATTTGTGGCACCAGTATCTCAAGGTCTGGGTGGGCTTGTGAGTCTGTTACCGCGTTCCGGTGTTTATGCTTTTAACACTTATGCATCAAGCATCTATTGTTGGCAAAGACTACAAAAGTGTCAGAAAATAAACATAAAGAAAAATATATAAAAGCAATCAAACAGAGAATGCCTAACACGAGATTTTATGTTTTACCCATATCATTTCTAGGTACAGACAACCATATTCTCAAGCAAGTAATACTCCACTACTCCATAGACACACTATAAAGATTTTTTATTCTCATTTAAAATAACTTCAGATGTATTTATTTCATATCCAGAATGGTAACATAACCTCATTTATATCTGGTGTTTTAATAGCTTAACTTGTCCACTGAAAAACATGTTTCCTTCATACAACATTACTGCATCATGAATATGTCCTTTCTTTGGTATCAAGTTTTTTTTTTTAATTTTCTCTTTAATGCCACTTATGCAATGCAAATGTGTTTTTCCCTGCGACATCTGCTGAGTTTTTTCAACATCATATTTACGTTGTGTAACATGATTGACTATCTTAAATAATTTTGGGAGAAATGCCAGTATTGAAGTGGTGGTTTCCATGACAATAAAGGAAGGCTTTGTAGTTAAACAAAGAAGAGATTCTCAAAGAAAATTGAGAGCTGACACCTTTTGTAAGAAAGAACAGAAAAAAACAAGTCTGAACTTCTCATTCTATGAAACTATGGTCATCAAAATAATTAGAGGCTTTTGCATTCATATTAACCATCATTCTTTCCTTTCACTTGCTACAGTATGTGGGGAGAAGGCACATTACTCAGTCAGAAATATTTTTAATCAGGTTTGAGAACTGCATCTCTATTCAAGAAAAAGAAATGTCAAGAGCTGCCCCAAATGGACAAAGATGGAAGCGCTGGAAAGAGCAATGTTTCTTAAAAGGTCAGGCAATGGGACGTGTTCACACAAGAGAGAAGCTGTCTAGTATTGTCTATGAATTTATCCTGAACCTGCCCTGCATGCCTTGTGGGCCTAGGGAGATGACTTGACCTTCCCTCTTTCCAATTATCCTGGGAGAGTAAATGCTTCTGCTTGACATACAAGACATAACCTCAGCGACCTAAATATAGCCAAATGCACAGAGCCATTTCTGCAATATTCTATGTACACAGAAGATGTCCGCATGTAGCAATCTAGCTAGATATCTCTTTCAAATTTATTTTAGGAAATTAAAAAAACACCTTCTATTAGTTAGAAAGCAGAAAGATAATTGCACAGATCCAGCATATGTGCCTGCCATTTGCAACAGGCTGTTAGCTACTTTAATAAACAATGGAATCTATCCTTTATAGTTCATATTTAGTTGACAAAAATAAAACATTTACTTTGTATATTATAATGTACTAGCACTTGGCAAACACGGGAAATGGCATGGTCCTGATTATCAAAGAGCTCCTGGTCTAATTTACATATTTATAAAAACACACTATGTTTTTTATTAGCAATCATGTAAGTGATCATATAAATACCAGGATTAAAATATAATGATATTTGAGAGTACAGTAGGGTTAGCCAATATTTTTTGTGATGGAAATTTAGTTTTGTATTTCACTGTTCAAGAATTGAGCATTCAATAATAAGATAAGAAATACAAAATTAAGCAGTGCTGCTGACTGTCCTTGATATTGTTGACCCAAAACATGTAACTTCATCCCCATACTTACAGCTGCCAAATTTCAGAGGACACGAGTGAGCATCCATCGGAAAATCCTCCAAATGCATTGGACATTCGGCTTGAACTGTAAGCCTAAAAGTCAAAATTCCACTCTTTGTTTAAGTAAATTGGCAAATGAAGATAAATCACTCCTTACTGTTGTCAACAGAATTAATGATGATGGAGATCTTTTTAGCATCTTATTAGGTTAATTAACATTTAAACATGTTTTTTTCTTACATTTAGATCATACTTTAGAAGACATTAACATATGTAAAATCTGAGTGTAAGTAACAATAATATTTATTTACCAAGATGGTATATTTAACCATACTTTACTCTGTGACTTGTTCAAAAGTACAGTTTTATATGCATTTTTGAATAACTACTTTCCCATTAAATTTACTACTCATATTTGAAATGTTAGAGAAAAATTTTTAAAAATCTCTATAATAAAAAATGTATTTTTTCTATCATCTCATCAACAACCATATAACAAAATTTATATAAGAATTCAATATTAATTCAGAAGAGCTTCCTTCAAAAATGTGTAAGTTTTGAGTCAGCATCATATATAGATACATGAATATAAATATGGAAATAGATACTCCATATTTTCCCATGTATAATGCATCCTTTTTTCCTAAATTTTTGAGGGGAAAAAAGGACACACAATTTACATGGGTAGTACTAATTCTGTATCTATATAAATGTTTTTAATTCTCTTACTTAAGCATATGCATTAAAAGTATAGTTCTGCAAAGCAATAAAGATATTTGTATGCAAAATAATACCCTGGAATATGATCATCAGTTTTGTTTTTAAATATAAATAAGTAAATAATTGAGTGAAAAAATTGAAATGAAAAATTTTTCCTGAAAGCCTGGGGCAAAACTGCGGGTGTGCATCATATGCGGATACACATTTAGATGTATCTCATAAAAATATCTTGTTGCCACTAGGTTACATTATGCATGTTATATACCAAGTATTTTTCTGTGGCCTCATGAGCACAGAACAAAGTAATCAGCAAATTTATAACAAAGTTATTAGTCATTCCACTTCACACAAAGGTAAAGTAGATAAGACATGTGTTAAATAGAACAAATGAAAATATTTCTTAGGACCAAAACAAATGTGGGCAAAATTTAACTATAGATTATATACTTCTAATAGAACTCCATGAAATATTTCCAAAACTATGTGTGCTCTCTGTCTGTATCTTGTTAAACTCCAAATTTCCAATTATTGTCTTAATCCATAGGAATGATCAAAATGTGCAAAATCACAGAGGTACAGCCTCTGTTTTGCAAAATTCAGAGGAAGAGACAGAAGAAATAGCTACACTTCCATTTTAGGTAATGGTCATTACTAGTGAGTCCGCAGGAGTTTTTCCTTTCAAGATCAGGACTTCATGAAAGACCTTTCTTAAAGAATTTTCACAACTGAAATCTACCATTTAATGTTGTATATGAAATAAAAATACATCAACTGCACATCTGTCTAAATATGATGTTGATGAAAAAGTCATCTATGCTTTAAGGTACTTTCAACACTTTAATTTTACATGATACATCACTTTATTAGATTTCTGATGATTTCTTTTTTACATAATACAGGCAACCTATTTTAAAAGATGAATTCATGAGGATACTTAACATGGGACAGTGGTGTTAACAACAGTACGTCCAGTCCCTTCAGCACTCCAGCAGTACTTTCCTTTAGCTAAGTTTTTAAGGGAGAATCAATGAAGTTGATATTACATGACATTTTTTTATTTAAAAAATGGAATTTTACATGGTTCGATCTGAGACACGTACTTACGATATCCAATTGACTTGCAAGTTTTATTAAAAAAAACTAACTCTGAGTTTAAAAAAATGTTTTTTCTTTCAAGGAACTTCATAAAAAAGAACCAAAACATTAAATAAAGTATAAGCTTACTTAAAAATCCCTTAAATTTTTGGTGGGCTATCTAATGAGATATTAAAAGTAAAATTACATGCTAGTATAAAGAATTGTCATGCTATTAAACTGTATTTAATTAAAATACAGTATGAAAAATGAAGTTAAAAAATCAATTCTTAATAGTAAAGGCACTTCTTAAATTTTAACACCCTAAGATGAGAATCAAAGTCATAAATACTATTTGATATTTATATTTTTAATATGTATGCAATTACAAAGAATATTACAGGCACCTCAATAATCTGCTATGAAAATATTCAACTTGCATTAACATTTGACAATGAGGTCGGCTGGTTTTTTGATACATGGATTTCTCAGCATCTAAATGCAACATACCAAACCTACAAACATACCTCATAGTGTACAGCAGCGTCCCGTCGTCCTGGATTCGAAGAAGTTTATTGGGCATCGTCATGTTATGAGCTACCGATTTTTTCCCATTGTGAAAGAAAGTGTCTGGAGTCCAGATTTTGCTAGCCATTAAATTGTTAAGTCGAAGGATGTTCATAGGACCTTTAAATTTTAATCTCTCATCTTTCCATTTTTGCCGAAAGAAAACATCTATTGTATATTCCTGAAATATAAAATAACATTCTTTTGAAAATAATAAATATTTTAAAGACAAGGAATACAAAACTCCAGTAAGCAACATCGTTTCAAAGGAGAGAAAGCTGTATTGACAGAAGTAAATTTTGAATCAGAAATATCATTCCTTTCCCTTACAATGGGATAAAACATATGTATGTACACAATTACCTACATATTGTTATGAAAATAAAAATACATTTACTTTATCTAGTCTTATTTACTTGAAGAAATTCTCCATGCAATCTGCATTATTTCATTCTATAGTTCAAAACTACTTGGAGAAGGGGGCATGCTAGGGGCAAGACTGGGTGGATTGTTTTGTCATTTAATGTAAGAAAAAAATATCAGGGAGCCTTCTCAGTAAGAAAAAATAAAAGAAAAGAAAAAATAGAAACAAGTATTAAACACACTGTCAGATCTGTATGAGTCATCATCTCCTGTTGCCAAAGAAACTAGAATATCTTATTTTTCAAAATACTAAAAAAATGGCAAAATATCATATCATTAGCAAGAATCTATTAGAAGACAACAATGATTTTCATATTTTTTTAATAAAAAGACTAAGTCATTAGTTACTATATTGGACAAGTTATTGTATTTGTATTCAAAGACAAATATTTCACAAATAAATTCCTTCAGGTTAAAATGTACTATTAAATATTCATACAGACTAGCTAGTGATCAATTCTTTTATCATCATTCCCCAACACTGTTTTAGCTGAATCTCTCTCTCTTTCTGTCCTGTCCTCCCTCACCCCGTCTTTCTCCTTCCTCTTTCCCTTCCCCTTCACCCTCTCTTTTCAATTGACCCTCTCTCCTTCCTCCCTCCGTTCCCTCCTTTCACTTTCTATCTCCATCTCTCTTAACAGAAGAGAATGCATACATTTTAGATGAGATACACAATTCACAATTGTGACTAATGCTCACAATCTATTCAATGTTCAAATTTTTGTCCATTCACATTTGTGCAAACATTTACATGATAAATAATTATGATTTTCAGTTACACACTTGAAATTGGAAATTCAGAAACTGCCCCTGGAGCACAATGTCACAGTGATCATGTGAGCAAATAAATGCTTCAGCAGTTAGCAATTTCCCTTAAAATTGTGTGTGTAGAAAGGGGCAGATTAAAAAGGCCATATGCTTATGAAAATATCAAGTCATCTGTACAAATCGTAGTCAAGCAAATGAAAGTAGATGATTCTCAGTGATCCCTCAGAAATGGAATGGTTGGAGATGAACAGTATCAGCCAGGGGACTGGCAAACAAACAGGACATGCAAGGAGCTTTGGTGTCCTGAAGCTTAGGAGAAAATTTCATAATCGGGCATACCCTCAGTCTCCATGGCTCAGTCATTGCTTAAATATTTGATTACATATAGTTGAAATTCAAGTAGCCACAACAAAAAGCTGGGTTAGTAAATGAGTGTATATGATAAGCATTTATGCAAGGCTTTCTTTCCAACTGTGCTTCCCTTCAATTCAAACTGTATGTGAATCCCAATGACATGTACTTTTTCAGGCCAACTTAAGGTATTTTACAACTTTTTATCAAATTTCAAACTCTATGTTTCTATTTCTATAAAATTATGGTATTTTTTATTGTTTTTAGGAGCTATTGCTATGACAATCATTTCCTACAGACATACCACATAGGAGACATAAGGTTCCCAAACAGTAAGTGAATGATAAGTGGGGTAACTGAAATGTGCTCTACGTGCATCTTCCACCTAACAAAATATTGTCAAATGGAAACCCTGGGGCCACTGGCAATGTATAAAATTCCTTGTTTCTTTACAACTTGGGATGGAGAGAATACTTCATTTTGGCCATTGTGGTTGGTGTAAAATGTTTCATAGTGCAACTATTTGGATTTCCCTGTTAACTAGTGAAATTTAATGCATGTTCATATGTTTATTAAATACTCTAGTTTTTGCTTATGGAATTTCTGTTCATTTCATTTACTCAGTCTCTTTTAGGTTGCCTTTTTCTTATTGAGTTATACATATTGTTTATATTTTCTATACATGATTTTTTTAAACACAGACTTTATATAAATTCTAAGATTATAAACCATACAATATATAATAGACATATCCCAGAATGCTTCCCATAAAGATGTAAAAGTTCTGCTTTTAACATTTAGGTCCTGGAATTATTTTGTATCATATGAAGAAAAGACCCAACCTTTTTCTGTTTTCTTATGGGAAAAACAATTTTCTATTAAGTGGTCGGTCTTTCCCCACAGATCTAAATGGCCCCTCTCTCATGTATTTAGTGTCAGAATAGGTCTGGATCTGTTTCTGAAATTTTCTGTTTATTCTACATTGTTTCTAAACTCATGGTTACTATTGCTATATAAAAAGTATAACTGATAGAGTTTTTATTATTGTTCAGTCAAGGGCATAACTTCCATTATGGCTCTTCTTTTTTTTATGTAGGAGATATTGTGACAGTTCTTTATATTTCCAAATGTATTGCTTTATTTACTTATATCTTGTCAATGATGTTAGTTTTACTGCATTTGTAATAACAGACTATGCTCTGAAGATACTAATTATTTCCAACTTTTTGAAAAGATCTTCATATTTCTTGTTGAGTCAGACCATTTGTATTATTTAATGGTAACTTAGTCTATTCACATTTAATATTAACATTTAATATATTGAACATATACTCACTATATCATTTTATCAGTGATAATTAAAATAGTGAGAATAAAAAAAAGATTATTTATATATATGTTTCATGATTAATTGATGGAAATAAACAAGAAAAAACTCCAGAAAATTGAAGAAGAGGAACCATAAAAACACAGACACTTATAAAAGGAGTACGGAGACAAGAAAATTTAAGAAGCAAATCAAGATTTACCATGTCAAATAGTGTTGAAATATCTTGAAAGGAGAAAAAAGATTTTAGAGCTGGAATGTAGTGGGGTGAAGAATGGAAAGAGGCTACATTTGGGGAAAAAGTACAGTCCCTCAGTCCTGAATTTGTAAATGCCTTTAGTGGAAATCAGTGTTTCACCAGTAAAATCTAGAGACTGTCTATTATCATTTAGCTACTGCCAAGCAAAGCCTGCCTAAAATGCAGAAACTTAAAATAACAGCCAGTCATTATTAGCTCAGAAGTCCTGAGAGTAGGGGTCAGCTGATCTCAACTGGGTTCCATTGATCTCAGCTGTTCTTACTGATGCATGTGTGGGTTAGCTGGCCATTGGCTGATCTGGGCTCACATCCTTGCATGACCACAGGGGCATCTCTGCTGTGTTTCGAGTATATCTTGCCCTACTCTACAGACCAGTGGACAATCTGGGGCTTATTTTTCTCATGACAATAGCGTAAGTGCAAAATCACAAACCCCAATGAACAAGCCCACTTCAAGTCATTGCTTGTGTAATGTCTTTTAACAATCCATTGGCCTAAGCAAGTCACATGGTTGAAGTGAGTGACAAGTATTATATCAGGTCCACCCATTCTTAGTGGAAGAGTATTAAAAAGCTCAGAAATAGATGCAGATATACAAAGAAGTGAAGAATGGGAACCATCATTGCAATATATCACACTAGCCCTCTTTAAGTGAAAAATAAACAATATTTGTGAATGAACAGATTGAGAGCATCTAAAATGTAACTTCACCACATGACTCCAGTGGAAGTCCCATGGGTTTAACACCATGCAGGCAGGCTCATTATCACTTAGTTTAAAAAAATCTGTAACTGCACTTTATGTAAATGAAAAGAAAACCAAAACCTGTGAGCAGAAGCAGGATTATCAGCTTAGAGCAATGGTTTACAAAGTGGGATATGTACACCCATTTGGGTATGGGAAGAAATTGTTAGAATCTTTATTTTTATATAGAATTCTTATGGGGATATAGGAAATAAATGAAGTCTTGCTATTAGATAATATATGGAATGATATTGGCATTCTCACAATGTCCATAAGTAGGTTCTGGTCATATGTAAAGTGTCCTATGGGAAGAAAAGGACCTGCAACTAGGAGTGGTCATGTGCTGCCATATTCAGTTGTTCGCAGTGTACTGTGATTTATACTTAGGTGACTTTGCAAGTTATAACATCTAGTTCTGATTAAACTCCCTCACAAAAATGGATAGATGGTTTCAAGGAGGAATCACAATACTTGATATCAAACTATAAGGCCACTGTAATCAAGACAGTCTGGTACTGGCATAAGAACAGACACATAGATTAGTGGAACAGAATAGAGAGCCCAGAAATAAACCCATGTTTCTATGATCAATTAATGCTTGACGAAGGGGACAGGAACATAAAATGGAGTAAAAATAGCCTCTTCAACAAATGGTGTTGGGAGAACTGGACAGGTACATGTAAAAACAATGAAATCTGACCACCAAGTTACACCATACAAAAAATAAACTCAAGATGGATAGAAGACATACATATGTCATGACACCATAAAAGTCCTATAGGAGAACACGGGCAGAAAAATCTGAGATATTCCACATAGCAATATCTTCACCAATATATCCCTTAGAGCAAGGAATATAAAGGAAAGAATAAACAAATGGGACTACATCAAATTAAAAATCTTCTGGATTGCTAAAGAAAACACCAACAAAGTGAAAAGGCAATGAACTGTATGGGAAAATATATTTGTCAATGATACCTTGGACAAGGGTTTGATCTTCAAAATATATAAAGAACTCACACAACTTCACAATAGGAAGACAAACAATCCACTTAAAAAAATGGGCAAAGGACCTGAACAGACACTTCTCCAAGGAGGACATACAAAGAACCCAGAAACATGAAAAGATACTCAGCATCGCAAGTCATCGGAAAGTTGCAAATTAAAACCACAATGAGATACCACTTCACACCAATCAGAATGACCATTATAAACAAATCAACAAACAACAAGTGCTAGTGAGATTGTGGAGAAAAGGGAACCCTAGTACACTGTTGGTGGGAACAAGGACTGGTGCAGCCACTGTGGAAAACAGTACAGAATATTGTCAAAAAAATAAAAATAGAACTGCCTTTTGACCCAGCAGTACCGCTGGTGGGACTATACCCTAAGAATCCTGAAACACTATATCAAAAGAACCTATGCACCCCAATGTTCATAACAGCGCTATTTATAATAGCCAAGTGCTGTAAACAGCCTTAGTGTCCATAGATAAATGAATGGGTCAAAAAACTGCGGTACATTTATGCAATGGAATACTACACAGCAGAAAGAAAGGAGGAGCTCCTACCCTTTGCAAAAGCATAGATGGATCTGGATAGCATTACACTAAGTGAAATAAACCAGGCAGTGAAAGACAAATGCCATATGATCTCACCTATAAGCAAAACCTAATCAACAAAACAAGCAAGCAAAATAAGAAAAAGAGACACTGAAATAAAGAACAAACTGACAGTAAGCAGAGGGGAGAGGGATGGGGGTAACAGGGGAAAGCAGGAGATGGGTCAGTCAAGGTACATGAATAAAGGACCCATAAACAAAGACAGCTGAGGGGGTGGGTATAATGTGGGCGGTGAGAGGTGAGTAGGGCAGGGGAGAGTAATGTGGGAAAATAGGGAAAACCATAATTAAACAATAATAAAAAAACAAACACACAAAAAATTATTGCTAAACAACACAATGGATTGGACAAAACATTAATAGTTACATAAACACTAGTGAAGAAGAAAAATATATATTTATTGTTCACCTAATATGAGCTCTTCATTAGCTACATTAAAAATGATGAAATAATCAACTCTAAAACAAAATATATAAAAGAAGATTTATAATTATCATTGAGTCTATTTAAAATATAGGTTTACACTCACTGTTTTAATGATTAAAAAGGTAGGATAATGAGACAACCAATTAGATATCCACTAAGAAAAACAGGATTTCCAAACCAATTATTTACATGTGGTTGTCTTAAATTCATATAAAATGCATATTCTCAATATTAAAAGAATATTCTTGAAAGATTTCTTGAAATAAACTTCAAGTATGCCACAAGTACATACAGTAACAGTAATAACATGATTTGTGTATTACAAGAAATTTGCCAGAGCAATAGGGAACAATGCAACCTCTTCATCAGACTTAGGACTTGAACCCATGAATCGAGATTCTAAGAGAAATAAATAATAACACAACCATATACAAAATCCTTTGGAGAGTACACAAACAAATACAAAGCAAAGTCAGGAAAAAAACAAAAATTCACAAAGGCATAGGAGTATGCTGCTACCCTATGGCCAATGCACAGGAGATATGAAATGGATTGTTAGGTAGAACTGAAGTGAAAGAATCCATAAACTTCCAGCTTTAAACAATTCTTTATAAGAAATGTAACCCAACTTTCCTTCGCATAGATGAGGTTATAGATAAATTCAGTGAATTTCCTGTTTCTAAGCTTGTTAGGGGCAAAACCAAGAGAAGGGTATAGTTTTCAGTCCAATATTTTACTACCGCTAACCATTATTTCCATGACTTGTATTGCAAACAAGGAAATCACCTTCTACTGCATAGTTTGTTGCATAAACGTGATTCCAAGGACACATTAACTTAGTGGAGAGAGCATATTTTTAGTGCCTGGGTACATTAATTATAAGTCACTGCTTGTAGCCTATTTCTGATTAATTGTATCTACTCACTAAAACATCCAAATGGTAGGACTGCTTTTGGAGTGATTTCTCACTTACTTTGATTTACTGAGTGTATTTTAAAGTACCAAAGTTTACTTCATTATACCCTATTTGCTCATAAAGGCTAGTCTCCTCTGAGTGAATTCCAATCAGTGTGTTTCTTACATAACAAAAAAAAATTGGGTTTATAAAGCAGGTATGTAGCAATTAGACAACAGCTCTGGAAAATACAGTGATGTTAAACTCAAACGCTTTTGTTGGTGCTCAAAGAGGCTGAACAACAAATTTAAGCCAGTATTATTAGCACTTCAAAAATCACAGAAAGTAAGAAGCTTAAAAACAGAACAGCACAGTGTCAATAAATTCAACTGGTAGAAGATCACGAAACACTACCATGCAAAGAAGCTCGCACAAACAGAATGCAGAACAGCATAGACGCAACACGTTCAGACCGCTGTGCAGGTGGGGTGTCTGGGCTATCCTTTGGAACTAGACGCCAGGCAAGTTTCATGAGCAAATTAAAAACTCATGCTAAAAATTCAGATTATAATAGTAAATTTTTAAAATACATATAAGCGAAGCATTCAAAATGGTTAATAGTTATAACACATTAATTGCAATTCACTTTGATATAATTTGTTATTTAAAATTCATAATAAGCTTATTACGTATACAAAGGTATCAGCATTTCATAGATAGAGACCACTTTCAAAGCCACATTCATTTAAAAATAATAGAGAGAAAGCCAAAATTTGAACTCAAACTTTATGTTTCCTAAACCAAGTTCTTTGCATTATACCACACATAAAATAAATTCTTTGAGGCAGGACATTAGAGTGAAATTTCCCTCTTTTATAGATCAATAAATGCATGGATTATGGAAGGCAACAGGGAGAAATTAGTAGCAAGGCTGACTTTGGAGTTTTACAATCTCTGTCAAAGTCTTTCCACGTTTAAAACTGACTCACACGAAACGGAAGGATATCAACAAGAATAACAAATTGAGTGATATGAAATAGATGTTAAGAGTGTGGGCTCTTAAATCAGATAGACCAGACTACCTGAACTTGAGCAGGTTCAGTCTCTATTTAAATTGACTTATCTGTAAAGTGGTGTTAATAATAAAATTGGTTGTACCTTCTAAAACTCTTGTAAAGATAAAGTGAGATAATATGTGTAAAGTTCTTAGAAGCTGAGCCTCAAGGTAACCTGGCTTAAATCACCTTCAAAGTATTCTTCTCCCCCATTTCCCATACTCAACAAAAGGGTGTCCTGACAAGGGAGGGAACACCTAGTACCAAAGGTCACAAAGGAAAGTACCAGGCAGAGGCTGAGGAGGAGGCCATGAGCAGCCCATTAAAGAATAAGCTGCGCATGTTTCTTGGTGTTCGGAGTAATAAAGACAGCATAGAGAAGAAATCTCAAGTGTGCCCCATGAAAGAGCCTGTGTTTATCTACCAGCCATTCAAATGGCATTGACTGCCACAAGAAATTATCAATAGAACAAGTTAAGTAAAAAATGTTTATGCTCCTTTATATAACCTCCCTTCTTGCCTCAACTCTGGGAGACCCAGAAAGAGGAGAGAGTAGAACATGGACTATCACCCATTGTACATCCCTTAGCTGTGAACACACCTGAGAGAAAAAGAAGATCTAAATGGCATAAGAGATTGAGGTTTAAATAGGACTTCCCGGATTCTTTGATATTTAAAAGTGTAGATAAAGCTACAGGATGCACCCAACACCATGAATGAAGCCTTGCTGAGTTTGGGCAGTAGAATTTCTAAAGTCCTTGTAATGAAGTCCAGACGCTTTCTCACAGCCCCCAAGGCCCAGTATAACCTCCCCCTCCCTCGCCTCTCTGGCCTGGTATTCAGCAATTCTCTCCCCATTCCCGCCTCTCTCCTGCAGCAGACATGATATGGCGGGGCCTCTGATGCCTCGTGCTCTATCTTACTACCCATTGACCTCTACTGCAGTCTGTTCCCCTCTCACCCCGCCATTTGGCCAACTTTTACTGCCGAGAACAAAGGCCATGACCACCTTCTTACATGCTATGTCACCAGCATCTCATAATTTGCCTGGAACATAGGAAATAAGCAAAAATTAGTCTATGAATGAATGAATGAATGAAAGGATTCGTTGGAAATTAAATATTGTGACAAGAATTCTGGCAATGACAGCACAGAGGGGACACGAGGAGAAAGGCATCAGCAGAATCAGATGGAAGAAAACTCTCAGATATCTTACAGCAAAGTCACCAGCACGCAATACCCTGATTCTCAAATTCACAAGTGAGAACGTTGGCTTGGTTGTGTTTGCATACATACATTAAACTAATCACAGTGGGCTTTTATTACATATAATTGTTACATTTTGAAGAATGTTGACATATATTTCAAAAGCCATGCCATAATAAGTTCCCTGCTAACTATGGTATGTTTTAGTTTTATTTAGGAATGTTTTGGCTTTTGGGGAGGCAATGAGCTATACATCTGTTTATGATCTGGTTCTGAGTTATTATCTAGCCTCATCACCTTTCAAATCTCTAAGAGCATTCTAGGCTCCTATTACACTGAACTTTTATATTTTACTAAACTCAGTCCGTTCTTCTAATTTGTGCTAAGGCACTCTTTTCATTACGTAGCTGGCCAGCCAACCATATCTGTCCTCCCTTGCTCTTTTCTTCTCCAAGAACTCTTCTCAGATGTGTATATCCTCCACCCACATCCCTTCCACTACCATATTAATCCAGGGATACTTTAATAAAAGCAGAATCACGCTGTTCTGAAATGATGGTTTCTTTCTTACCCTCCATCTCCCCACCCACACGCACACACACATACACTGCGAACAATTTGAAGGCAGCCTTGGCTCCGCCAGTTTTCAGCTCCCGACACTGTGACAGACACAGAGTGTGTACTTAGTCAGTCGTGTTGAAATGAACAAATACAGCTCGTGCCTTCGAGTAGCTCGGATTGCAGTAAGAAGAAAGACATGTAAAGATTTGTATTATCCAGTGTGAAGAGTCATGAGAAATGTGTGAACGCCATGTGGTGGAGCACAGGGACAAGAAGGGCTGACTCCACTTGGAGTAGCCTAGAGAAAGAGAAACATCAGAGAGGGTGAAATCTGAGTTTGGCCCTGAGTTCATGAAAGACCTCCAGCTGGCAAAGGAGGAGCAAAGCATAACAAAAACAGGGAAAAACATGTGTGAGGCCAGAGAGTTGTTAAAGATAATGGCAGGCTCGGAGAGCAGTGAGAAGTTCAATGCAGTCTTTAAAACATAAAAGCCTCGCAGAGGGTTAGCTGCGCTGGCTCACAGCTACTGCTCTCTGTCTCACCCCCTCTGCTCAGCCATGCTGCTCTAAAATGTCGCCTCCACTCGTTCCCCATTTCCTCACCTCCCACACACTCAGCCCGCCGCAATCTGGTTGCTTTTACCACGATCAGTAAATACCTCCTTGTTCTCCATCCAATGTCACATTTGAATCTTTTTCTTGGCTTTACTACAATACAAGACACTTGTTCTCTTTCTACTTTTGCTATACCCTCCTGCATTGGCATTAAAACTGCATTCTCCTGGTGTTGTGGGAAACCCTTGAGAAAATCCTCACCATGGCATCTGAGACCTTCTGTGTCTGCCAACAATCTAAATGCAGTGATGTCTCCTGGAAAGTGAATGGGGCTGACACCAATGGGTAATAGCTATTATCTTCAGTAAAGGCATACAAATTCCGGTGTCCCTCCCAAGAAGACAGTTTCCAACCTGGCAACCTGGGAAAAGGACATGAAATCTCTGCAATTTATATATTTTTTTAAATTAAAATACCACTTCATGGTCAGAAGCCATAGCTGTTTGGTATTTATGAAAAAATAATGGGAGGATGGTAGAGAATGCCTCTTTTCTGAATAAGCACTACAACTGGATGTTCTCAGTTCCCACAACCCTCCCTCCTGCAAGATGGAAAAGGATAGAGTCAAACTAGGCCAATTACGTTTATTTTCCCTCTGCTGTGGAACTGTTACCCCATTCTCTAGGTGAGGTTTTTATTGTGGGTGAAACCTATGGGTTCGTCTCATTACCAAATAGACCATATCCTACCTTGGCGGAGGGCTGTAAGTGAGAAAGATATCTGACTATTGCACGTCATCATGCATCTGATAAGGAATAAAAGGCAGTGGACTCTGACGTTTTTCCAAATCCCCCTTTATTTTAACAGACATCCAAGGTTGTTCCTTCTCAACCTCCTAGGCAATCTTTTTCAACCTCTTGTTTTCTAAAGTTTCTGTGAAAGCCTGATGACCATTTCATGCTAACCTGTTTTTCCTACGCAAGTTTATGTATGTGCCTGTGGTTATGACTGCCATCACATGGTTCTCCAAACCATCTGCAGTCTATGCTCCCCTCCTGAGCTCCTGAGCCATGCCTGCTAGCTAGACATCTCCAACTAAATTACTCACAGCAGCGCAGTATGTCTGCAACATAAATACTTGCTCCCAAACACCAAAACAAAAGCATGGAAAACTTTCCTTGTTCCATATCCCAGTCAATGGTGCCACCATTTGCCTATCCCCAAGACTTCACCCTATAGAAGTAACTCATTCTGTTAAAGTATAAACTGCCATGTCCTACAACTGGCAATTATGACCTCACAGATTTTAGAAGGAGTCTAGGAATAAAGGTTTTCATAAATAACTCCCAGTGATTCCAAAGCAAGTGTCCATGAATTTTGAAAAACATTTTTAAAACTATAGAAGGGTACTGAATAATACTAGTTGAATTAGTGAATGTTCACCAAGTCTAATTACTATCCTTCCAAAATAGCAATAACCTTCCAATAATTAACTCCTGCATGATGGCTTTAAAGTGAGTAAACATCATGTCTTTACTCTCGGTGTATAGTATTTACCATATTTGTAGCAGGATTCTTTAGCTACATTTGCAAATGAAAACTTCTGATAAAGGTTAACAGCTACATCCAGTGTCAATTTTTAACCCAATTATGGACATGTAATAACTCTCTAAACTTTCCTAAATGTTAGTCACCAAACTGCACAATTTTCTAATAGCTTTGGGGAATCAGAGATACTGCACACTGTTTTCATAAGATAGAAAAGTATGAACCGATGAGATCAATATGATCAATAAATTACCAAGGTCACCACTTAATAGCTTGCTTAATAGCTTAATGGTAAACTCTGTTCAGAATTTGCCCCTCATGACTTCAAAGTCTCCATGGTTTAAGTTTGAACCTTAACACTTAGCACTGCAAGAGTTAGCCATTTGGGCTGCAGGTCTTAGCCTAGGTTTCAGTGCAAAAATTGGTGGCTTACGCCAAGGATACACACACAGAGAGAAAGTGTCTGCTAATATGGGAAAAGTCATCCTTATACAAACCAAGGAGAAAAATTAATGAGAAGTGAGTTATAAATCGCTAAAATGCACACACCTACTACAGACTTTGTAAATTGTCAGCTACTAAGCACATTCCAAAGTTTAATTATTACCTTCTTAATCATAATTTTATATGTTAAAATAAAAGATTTTCAACTTATTTGCAGGCACTGCAATTACAATCTTTCGTTATGATTTAGACCTTCAACCTTCTTCGGACGATCACACTGGTTAACAGCTCTGAAGCGCAGCTCTTGTGTGAGCGTGCGTGTGTGTGCTTGTTCTTTGGGCTCGTAATTCTTTTTGCTACACTGCTTTTTCCTCTCCGGCTAATGTCACAACAAATCTACTTCACTGACCTGAACAGGAAGACTTAGGGGTGTAGGGCTTGCTGCTCTGCATGCACACTACGTGGAAATGAGTGTATCTGCTAAGGTGCCAAAAGTGAAATTAAATTTATTCTTTACTTTTTGCCATTAATTAATTGCTTCTGTAAGCCACTTACGGCTGATAATGATATGGGTATATTGTCCCTCCACCTCATAATAAATTTCTTTCTAATTAAAGTGTCAGAGCCAAGTTTCATTTCTTGACCTGGCCATGTGTATTAATAATATAAATTCAAACTGTACTTCATTATCTTGCTTTCCAACAAAAATAATATCAAGTTGGAAAAATCACTCCATTTGACCATCACAAAAACCAAATCATTTCTTTTCACAAAATATATACATGTTTTTAAATAAGCTCTATCTTCGGTAAGATATTTACAATATGAGTAAGTGCATACATTTGTACACGTCTGTGTTACATATTTATATAGATAACTCAGGTTTCATCGCCTCCAGCTTCATAACACTTCTCTAGATTTGGGCAATCAACAAACAGTACCTGCTACGTGACCAAACCATCTCTTGCTCTTACTCGAAACCCTCCCCATTTTACACATCTTTATGTGTATCGATTACCAGTGCATCAACCCTCCAACTTACAGCTGCAAATCGACCCTCCTATTCCTCCTTTGACAGGACTCTGTAAACCAGGGATATCAAACTTATTTTCCCCCAGGGCCACATCAGCCTCATGGTTGCCTTCAAAGGGCCAAAATAATTTTAGGACTGTCTAAATGTAACTACTCCTTAACTGTTAAGGAGTTCAAATTACATTCGGACCTTTGAAGGCAACCACGAGGCTGATGTGGCCGCTGGTGAAAATGAGTTTGACACTCCTGCTGTAAACATTGCTCTTTAGCCAGCTGGTGCAATGTTAGGCTTTGTCAATAGAGGGGACTGGAGGGACTTTCTGAGGTCATAGCAAGACAAGGGACTTTTCTTGCTGCTTTTCTTCATGGTTTGGGTATATTGTCATTCCTTGGCATGGCTTCAAATAATTGGCATGCAGTGAGTTTTCTGTCACCAGGCAGGATATTCAGACGAATCCACTCTGACAAGTACCCCTAAATGTTTATCTTTTTTGTGTATGTGTGACAATGTTGAAGTTCTAGTCTTTTCTCAGATTTCAATTATACATTACAGTGTTATCAACTAGAGTCACCATGTTTTACATTAGACTCTCAGACCTTACTATTTTGTAGCTGTAGGGATAGGGAGAGGTGGGTATAGGGTGTATCCCTACCCCCAGACCATAGCAATGACATTTTTATGCACTGTTTCTATCAGTTTAATGTTTTTATTCCACATATAAGTGCTGCATGTAAAATTTATTTTTCTCTGTTAATTTACTTAGCATAATGCCCTCAAGGTCAAACCATCTTGTAGCAAATGGCAGGATTTTGTTATTCTCAGGGCTGAATAATGTTCCACTGTGGTCATATGTACCATGCTTCCTATCTTGGCTGCCATGAATAATGCTGCAATGAACATGGGACTGCAGGGAGCTCTATGGGATTCTGTTTTCATTTTCTTTAGATATACACCCAGCAGTGGGATTGCTGGATCATACGGATCATATTTTAAATTTTTTATGGAACCTCCATAGTGTTTTAAACAGTGGCTGTACCATTTTACATTCCCACCAAGAGTGCACAAGGGTTGATTTTCTCCACATCCTCACCAATGCTTTTAGCTCCTGCCTTTTTGGTGATACAAGCTATGAAAAGAATATACCCGTATTTTTCAACTATAAGATGTACATTTCTTACCACATTTTTTGCTTCAAAATTTTTTTTCCTATTTTCCTCCTCTAAAACCTAAGTGCATCTTATGGTGTGGACCCCCAGATTTTAGAGGTTTTAGAGGAGGAAAATAGGTTTTAGAGGAGGAAAATAGAAGGAAAAATTTGAAGCAAAAAATGTGGCAAAAAAGTGTGTCTTATACTCTGAAAAATATGGTAAAATATAAAGCACTACTCTGAACACCCAAGCCAGAATGGTGCACCACAGACACAAAAGAATTACCATCCAAAACTCTCCATATGATGGTTCAGCCTCAATAGGCATGGGACAGTCACATAACTCTGTAACACTAAACGTACTTGTTTATTCTAAAAAAAATTACCCCTCTCAACTTTGAATTATGTGAAGTAAAAATACTATTTAATAAAAAACTCACCATATCTGTATCTGAGACAGGGCCAAAACTCGTCACGTAGATGTTAGTGAAGACTTCCGTAATACTGTCTGATACAAGAAAAAGAGATTGAATATAGATATTATATAATGAGAGGCACAGGAGAAAGAAGGGGTCAAGTTCATGGCATGGTTAGAAACTGTGTGATACTTGAGAATACTGTTTTTTACTTGCTTTTTAACTTCCAGAACAAAAAAAAATTATATTACTCAGTGATTCCATAGTTTCTCACAACCCTAAGTGCAAAATGCCTACAAGTATTAGGATCCTCTTATTAGCAATTATTCCTAACTAGAGTCTTCTGTTGTAAGCATATTTCTCGAAATTAAGGGTTTCTTAAAATCTATCTTACATGAACTAGTTTGCAATAAAATTTCTACCAGTACTGAAAATAAAATATAGTTAGTGTGGTTACTGTTTGGTATAGTCCTGAATTTAATTCTTAAACTAAATATTTCAGATGGTGTTTCAGGATGGTAGAGATTTAGTTTGTAGATTGTAAATTAGTGTGTCTTCTCAATAAAGGACAGATTGGTAATCATTACAAACAAATATAATTCATATTAATATAAAAAGATGTATTATTTAGTCACATAAAAATAAAAGAAAATAACACACATTAATCACAATGGATTACTTCAAAACAAGCTTGCTTTTAAATGCATTTAAGAATGTCTAAAATGCCAAGACTTAGAATTCATCTTAATTGGATTAAATTAGATTCTATAGTTATGTAACTTATTAACTGTAACACAATTAACTGGATTGCTCTAATGATTTATTTTCCTTTTTACTGAATTTATTAGGGTGACACTGGTTAACAAAATTATACAAGTTCCAGGTGCACAGTTCAGCAATACATCTTTCGTACACTGCATTGCAACCACTCCAAACCAAGCCTCCTTCCAACATCACTTACCCCCTTATACCCTCCTCCTCATCTCCCTGCCCACCTCTCCCTAGCAATCACCACACTGCTGGCCATGTCCATGATTTTTTCTATATTTTTTCTTTTTTACTCAATCCCTCCACACCCCCTACCAGCACTCCAACCCTATCCAAGACTCAACCTGTTCCTTATCTATGAGTTTATCTCTGTTTTGCTTGTTAGTTCATAAGGCAAATGGTGAGGGTGAGGAGAAGCTCAAAGGAAACATTTAAAAAGAAAACCTCATCATTTAGCCTCGGCTGGATGACTTGTTTGGAGTGTCATCTTGTGCACCAAAATGTTGCAGGTTTGATCCCCGGTCAGAGCACATAACTAGGTTGTGAGTTTGATCCCTGTTGAGGCACACATCAGAGGCAGCCTACAGACCCTCTTTCTCCAAAACCAATAGATATATATCCTAGGGTATGGCTTAAAAAATTCTTTAAATATACTTACAGAAAAAATGCATCATTAATTTCTACCATTGTGAACTGTCTTATTTGGTAACTGTCAAAATTTTAATTCTAGACAAATAGCATGAAATACTTTTAATACTATAGTGGACACTAATTCATAACCAGGGAGAAGAAAGTAAACTAAGTTTGTGATATTGTATCCACCTATACAAAACTAAAACATAAAAATGGATTTGAAATAACAGAGTAGAGTTATTCAAAAGACTTTACATGTAATAATCTGCATAAGAAACCTATGAGATCCATTTTCTCTTATCACCTGAGTGTGTGTGCACCCTTAGGTATTGAGAAGTAAGGAATTATACCCAATCACCCACACTTGGAAGCCAAGCAATCTTGCTCCTGAGCCCTCAGGGTAATCCACATCATTACATCACAGTCCACAATCAATTTGAAATAAAAGTGTTTTCTCATTAACTACATATTTATGTTCACCACAATACTCTGCCATAACAGTTATAGCATTCTAAGTAAATACAGTCATTCAACTTTATTATTTTTATAAAGTTTTCTATGGCAAAAAGTGGTATGAAATTTTATTATAAAACTAATTTGAAATATTAATATCCTTATAAAGTTAATTCCCAGCTGCCACCTGCTCCAAAGACCTGCACAGGGTCAGCTTCAGGGATACGCACCTCACGCCATTGCAGAGGGCCTTGTCCTCAAAAGTGCCCCAGGCTTGATTTAATGTCCTATTTTCGCTGTTTTAAAATTATTATTCATTTTCTGAATAAGAGGTCCTGCATTGTAATCTTGGACTGGGCCTCACGAATTAGGTAGCCAGTCCTGGACCTAAATTACATATGGTACTAGAAAGAAGTCAAGACAATGGGATCCAAGTTTGTTTGGTTTTTCCTTTTACTCGCACAAAATCTATCATGCTATCACCTTTACTCGATAACACAATATAATACAATTTTAGTAATTACAGATAGTGGTTTAAAATTCTTCAGAGCAGAGAAGCTAAAATGTTAAGCACATCTTCATCCCAACAGAGGCAAGTGAAATTATCCTCCTTAGTCTGGAAGAGTAAAATTGAAAAAGAGAGATGACAAAAATGTGCGAATACATTCATGCTTAAGGCTATGAAAAACATTCACTATATGCCAAATGGAAATTAACGAGGAAGAAAGAGTATTATCCGTGCCTAGTGGCTGCAGGGAAATGCCAGCTACGTATCCAAAAAGTGAAAAATACGAATAACATCAAAGCTCTAAGAAGTAAGAGCAGCCCCTAAAGAGGCAGCAGATAGGTGTGCAAAGTTACCTTAAGAATTGATTTCATGTTTTATTGACTTCAAAAACATAGCTAAAGAATATATGTATTGGAAGAGATATGAAAGTTCAGAAAAAGAAAAATTAGCAAGGCTCACACTGACCACAAACACCCAGTATGTACCTGAGGCTAGAAGGCTGGTTCTTGCTATTGAGCCTTTGAGGATTTCCATTTAGATGGATGCCCAGAATTGTAAACAATTAATAGGCATCAGTGAAATATTTTAGTGTGATGACTAGAACTACTTGATACATCTAACACAACTTTCCAGGGTTCTGTATTTGAAGTGCGATCTTCAATTTGGATTTCCATAAGGGAAAGGGAAGGCAGGAGAGGTAGGCTAAGATTATATGAATAGACATAGGTAATTTTTGGATTTTGTGGCACTGATTTGTCAGAGTCAGTCCATAGTATCTTCTGGTTTTGTTTTGTTTTCCCTGGCGGATGTAGGGCAGGGCCGAGTTGTGTCATTAATGCCTGTTACAGTTTTCTGACCCATGTGACAGACGTATGTCACAAGTGAACCAATAAATAACACTGACATTTTGGTGGCCATCCCAGTCTCTGCATCTTAGGTACCACAAGTTACCCCTCGAAATCCGTATCACTTCATGGACCCACCAAGCACTGTCCTGCCTTGGGCCTTTCATGTTGGCTTTTACTTATTTTTCAGTCGTAGTTAATTGCTGCCCTGTTTTTGTGTCCGATTTAAATGTTCTTTGCCCAGAGCAGGGGTTCACTATTCCTCTCACAGAATGTAAGTCTTCTTCTCCTGTTTGCTCTCTCTGGCACCAGTTTCTACCCCCATAGGGCAGTTTAGAACTTGTCATTATTTTTATATCTTAACATTTTTTTTACTTTTTTGTTTTGTTTTGTTTTGCTTTGTTCTTTGTTTGGTCTGTCTCACCAAATAGGATTTAAATTTGCTGAAAGACAGGACTGTGTCATTTCTGTCCTCTGTTTCATCACCAGTGCTAGCACACCTGCCACATATTAGGTACACACATTAAAGTACATATTAGGTACTTTATACTTGAATAAAAAAGTCATTTCTAATTATTGTGCATGCAGAATATATAACTTTTTCCAGTATATTTCATCAACATAAAAAATGGCCGTGAATAGCTGCTGATAGTCATGCAGAAAGGCCCTGCTGTTTGTAAAGGCAGAGGCCAGACTGCCCATCAACAGAGGGGGTTGAAAGCCTAGGGAACAGGTTCCCAGTGAAGAGACAGAGCCAAGCAAATGGGGGAAATGTATTTACAGGGATCGCTCTTGATGTAAACCGAAAGTTAACTGCTGAACAGTTAGAGGCTTTTAACAGAAACATTCACCATGTGTCACTTCAAAGACATTACTTATCAGCTAAATTTTTGGCTTCAGAAATACCAGCAGCATAATATACAAAAGTAAGATCTTCTATAGAGATTTTTTTCAAAGGCAAAACACCATGGGTTTACTAACAGGCACTTCAAGAGAAATAAGAAATGCATATGATAAACACAGAAGAATTCGTGCAATTGCCAGATTCAGGGGAGAAAAAATAGCCTGCTGAGAGGTACAAGGAGCTCCTCATACATTTCTAATATTTTTCTTCTTCTCAAAATGACGTTAATTAAATTTTCATAGTTTTAAGCCTCGATAAAACTGGTCATGGAATAAATCATATTACTCTCCATACTTTTCCGAATGTCTGAAATACTTCATAGAAAAAAGTCAATGACCCTGAAAGATATCCAAAGAGAATATATAAATAATTTAATAATTTCAAGAAAGGTTTAAGTTAATTCATAGGGATTGTTTCTCACTGAGTAATACAGTATCCAATAACAAACTCATTTTTAAAGACCTTTAGCAAACGGTTAAGTCTGGCTCATAAACATAGTTAACATGAACAGATGTGGAGGGTGTTACTCTGTAAAGACAGAGGTTGCATTGAAAAAAATCCTGAAAATGATGGCCTTTCTCTCTATATATAGCTGCACAACACTCACCAAGATCCTTTGATATAGAGAAGATTATGATGTAGAAAGTTGTCACATTTATAACAGTGGGAAAACAAAATTAGAGACTGAAAAACTTGTATCCATTTTGAAAGATGTTGCAATAGTTACTACAAAAGAAAAAAATGACAATGCAAATGCAAAAGTTTCGAAATCCAGGGGGTAGAGTTTTTTTCTATGGTGGTATTGTTAAAAGATGCTGAAATAGGCCCCTTTGTTTGACTATCAGAAACTCTTCAGAGCCTAGAAATGAGCAGTGGCATGAAACAAATGAAAGAAGGCTAGTAAGCAAATGGATGGTGAATACATGAAAAGAACAAGTGGAAAATATTTTCTTTACAATGGTTGTCAAAAATATTTAGATGAAGTCATAAATAGTTGAACTGTACTAGGTAATATAATACACCAGCAATCAAACCTTCAAGCAAAACTTTCTAACATTTGGCAAGAATAAAACCATGTCTTTATGTACAGCATTTTGTGAATGGTTGGCATGCATCGGAAATTGTGCAAAAATGCTTGCTGTTCCTAGTGCTTCTTCATGAGTGGGCAAAATATTCAACACTACTGAACATAGCAGTGGGCTTTCTGTTATCTCTTAATGAGGCATACCTTGCCTATTGTGAGTTGCAACCTTCCACGTCTCTCCCTGGCTCCAATATGATCATTTACTTACAATGTTTAAGGTTTGCCGTCTATGCATACAATATAGAAACACAAGCCATGCATGGCTCTCTAAATTTAAATTTTAAATAATTAAAATCAAACAAAATTAAAAATTTAGTTTCTCAGTCACATTAGCCACATTTTATCCACATATGACTTTGGCTACGATGTTAGATAGCGATGTCGAACATTTTCATGATCACAGAAAGTTCTGTAAGGTAATACTAGTCTCTCTTCCCACTAGAAGTTAAGCTCCATGAACACATGGATTTGTATTTGTTCAGAAAAATAAAACCCCAACACAGAACAGCCCCTGACATCATGTATATTCACTTATTTTATTGAATAAATAAATTCTCATTCTTGTTCACAGAGTTACTGAAAGTAGACATGCCCTCTGTTATCACAATAGAAATTGGCATTGACTAGTAAAGAGAACTATCAGGAGAAAGGCAAATAAATATACTGTCACAGAAATGATACATTCTATGAAATCATATAACAAGGGGACATTCCTTCTCCTGGAAATACTTTCTTCACTTGATCTCTGAAGCACCGCGATCTCTTGGTTTTATTCTACTCTCACTGGTCACTTCCTCTCTGACCCCTTCACTGCTGTGCCCGCAGCCTCTTAATACTGGAATGCCCCAACATTCATTTTTTGGTTCTCTTTACTTAGTTCTTGATCATTTGTTTCATGTAGTCACAGATTTTTGAATTTCCATTTACAATCCAGAGCTTTCTCCTAAAATCTGGACAACCACATCTGGCCGTCTAGTTGACAGCTCCACTTGGCTGTCTATTAATTTCCTCACACTCATCATGTCCCAAATAAAATCTATATTCCTTTCCAAAATCAACTGCACTCAGCACCTTATCATTTTTGTTGTTGTTCTAACCCTCTAAGCTACAAATCTTGGCTTCATCCAAGACATCTCTCTTCTAAACAGGAAGCCTGTTTGAGTCTCAAAGATGTCTATAATCCAAGCACTGCTTGCCTCCTTTGAAAGCTGTTTCTCCTACTCTTACAGTTGCCTCTTCATCTCTCTGTATGAAAACTGCTTCTACTCATTTACCCCTACAGTCTCTTATTTGATTTTTATATACACTGTCTTGACATATAATTTACATAATATAAAGCATATACTTTATAAGTGTCAATTCAGTGGAGTTTTTAGTATAGAATTGTACAGTATTACTGCTCTCTAACCAGAGAAGGATTTTTACCATCAGAAAGAAACCCTGCACGCATTAGAGTTATTCCCTGTCCTCTCTCCTTCCAGGCCTGGCAACTCCAATTCAGTTTCTACTTCTATGGATTTGCCTATTCTAGATATTTCATATAAATAGAATTCTTTCTGTGCCTAGTTTATGGAGAAGTTTTTTTTTTTTTTTAAACTGTGAGTGGCTGTTGGATTCTGTCAAATACTCTGTGTGCATGTATGCAGAAAATCATGAAGTGTTTGCCCTTTATTCTAGTAACATGGCACATTACATAGATTTATTATTATGTGTTAAAGTAACCTTCCATGCCTGTGATAATGTCACTTGGCTTTGGTCCATAATTTTTTATACGTTGCTGGATTTGATTTGCTAGTATTCTGTGGAGCATTTGAGTGTCTGTATTTATAAGGGATATTGGTCTGCAGTTTTCTTTTCTTAAAATGTCTTTGTCTCATTTTAGTATCAACGTGGTACTGGACTAATAGAATGAGCTGAGACATGTTCTCTTTTCTTCTATTTTTAGGACTTTTTGTGAAGGCTTGGTGCTAATTCTCCTTTAAATGTTAGACGAAATTCATCAGTGAAGCCATATGGACCTGGAATTTGCTCTGTGGGAAGTTGTTTTGTTACTAATTCAATCTCTTTCCTTGTACAAGTCTATTTAGGTTTGCAATTTCTTTTTGAGTTAGTTTTAGTATTTTTCGTTTTCCTAGGAATGTGTCCATTTCATCTAGGATATTTAATTTGTTGCTGTACAAATGCAACACAAATGTATCCCCTTACAGAATTCCTGTAGTGATTCTCGTAGAGATCCTCCGACTAAGGGCTTTCTCTGGCCATTCGGGGAAGGCCAGGGCAGAGAGGTTAGTGCTCACGAGCAAAACCGTCAACCGGTGACTGATGGGAGCTGGAGAAAAGAGAACTCAGGTTTCTCTTCCCTTCAGAAGAAAAAACTCTAAGCCATGTGCCACACCTTTTCCCAGAGATCTTCAGTGGAATTAAACCTCAGGGGTCCTCACCAGTAACCTGCTCACTAGGATCCCTTCCCTTCCCTGTGTGACTTTCCCGCCCCCTCTGTGAGTGCCTCTTGATATCACTTCCAAAATAATCCATACCTTAGAGTCTCCTGTGAGGGAAAACAAGCACAAATGTAAACATCATCCACTTACTCTAAGGGGGAAATTGATCATAGTTAAATAGTTAAACACATGCATCCATGGGAGCTAACCACGCAAACTTATTAGCTATAAATCTTCATTTAGATATTTAGATATTTTAGATATTAAATATCCTGTTATTTAGATATTAACAATAATGTTAATGAGGACATAAACTTACAGTCCAAAGAGTAAAATCAAGGATAACACCCCTTCAAGGAGTTCAGGACAGTAATAATTTTGCATATCACGTATCATAAATATGATGTCATACACATATTTTAAGAGAGTTAATCATTTCTCTGTTTTTAATACTTTTTTACTGATGTTCAAATACAGTTGTCTTCATTTTCCTACCACCGCTTTCCCCTGCCCTAACCACGCCCACCTCCCACCCTCAATCCCACCCCCCTTGGCTCCACCCATGGGTCCCTCATTCATGTTCATTTACATCCCTTTCCTTTCCTTTCCCATGCTATTTCCCTCTCCCTCCCTCTGGTTACTGAGTTTTGCTTCACTGGGTGTTTTGCACAGCACCAACAGACAGTCTGCTTCCTGGGATGATCCGCACACACTGCTATGATGTGCCATTGGTTATCAATCCACTCCACTGAAGTAAAAAATACTTACTACGTGACTTTTGTGTATATGACACTTTGTGTTCCCTGCTAAAAGGTGAAAACTCTGAATTTGATAATACACTTGCCACCATTCTTCCACACAGGAATCGCTGCCCCGTACAGAGTATCTTCCAGCAGACACTTCAATGCATTGTCCATGAAAACAGGAAGAGTTAATAATAATAATAAAACCATAAAGTATAATGTATTGATACAATCATTTTTCCTTGTATATAAATTCTAAATTTTGGTCTTTGATTTAAAACTGTGAAACACCAACATATACTGACTATATGAAAATTTCTCTCAGCATAATATTCCTGGTGCTTTTTAATATTTCCATCTTCATATATTGTTTGTTCTTATAGTTTTTTTGTTGTTGTTGAACTTTGATTTTTTTCCCTACTAATGAAAATACATCGATTTAAAAAGTACAGTGCATTTGGAAATCCTGAACAAGAATCAATATGCCTGCATACTAGGGACAGGATCGAGAAAGTCTTAAAGGAGAAACTGCATACGCCCCACATGGCAGCCACTGTTACGGGTTACAAACAAATTCAAATTTGAAATCATTTCAGGGTCTATCTTCAGGGTCTGTCGATCCCCAGTAGGCTTTATATGGTTCTGGCCCCTAGAACCATCAGTGGGTTGAAGATTTGAAGTGCCTTCTCTTTCTTTGAAATGTGCTCCTTCACTGCCTGACGATCCAGCTTACTGCTGAGGACACAACCTCTCCCCAGAGCGCCAGTGAAGGGAATCGATGTGGGAAGGGAAGAGGAGACTCATTGCACATCGAGTCCCATCGGTTTAGTGGGACCATCTAGTTCAATTAACAAATTGCTACTAAGGGCTGACTAAGTACAGTTCAGAGACACTCCCAGGCTGACAGACAAGGGAGAAAATGTTTCCAAAGGGAAGCTGTAGGTGGTACCAGGAGCAATTTATGTTCCTCGAGGTAATGTTTCATTAAGCAATTGCTGCATTATCAGTCTGGGACTCTGACAAAGGAAAGAGCAAAGATGTCCTCAGCTATGTTCTCTGGTGAGGAGATTCTAATGACCCACCTCCGTCTCAGGTTGTCCGAGATGGTCTCCAGGTCACACGGGAGATGTCAGGACACTATGAGTGCAAAGTTCAGCCTGGCCACAGGCTGTTACAGGCCCAGGATTCCCGGGGTTGTTAGTAACTCAGAGTGTGCTAGTCTCCAACTGGAAATCCTGTGCTATTCTCCAAGTACTAGTAAAAACTAACTTGACAACTCAGTCATGAGAATTTAAAGATAAAAACTATGCTAATGTAAATTTACATTTTAATAAGAAAGTATTCTAATACCCAATATACAATAAAAATAAACTTTTATATTTTAACATGTTATTTTATAAATCAATATAATTGAAGATTCTTAACACTAAGATTATAATTCATTTATATATTACTAATATCAAGGGATGGAAAAAATCTTGCTGCATTATTACAGTATATAAGTGAGCATGCTGACTTTTTCTTTTATGAATTTTTCACCATCCCCACAGAAATCTGCTGTTGAAAACAGTATTTCTGCCTACCTTGCAAAATAATTTCTCTGTTTCTTTACTATTTTGTAGAAGAAAATTATTTAAATATAATCAAAATATTAACATTGTAAATGCAAACCAAACAATTTCAAAAGCTCATCTAAACCTTGGCCTCAATCATTTCAAATTTCTAGTCTTGCCTTCTCCCTTTCTAGTCTTGGTGAAGGGCACCATTATCTTTTCGGTTGTCAAAATTTTACACTCGATCTGAACTTCTTACTCATGTTCTACATTTTAATGTTTCACAGGATTGTGTTGATTGTATTTCCTACATATTTCTTGAATTTCTCTTTCCACCCCGCCCTCAATGGCAATGGCCTTCAGCGTCATTGCTGCTAAAGTGTTCCCTCCTGATTGTAGTGTGATGCCTTTCCTCTGAGCAAAATTGTTCTCAATGACACTCCTTTGCCTATAGATCAGGTTCAAAGGTCATAGTATGACAAAGAAGACCCTTCATGATCATCTTCATCTGTGTTCCTTCCCCAGTGTCGTCCTGTGCTGTGGGCCTTAGCCACACTGCACTCCACCCTTCCTTCCCTCCACCCTTTCCCGCTGTGCAGTTGCCCTTTCCTCTACAGAAAATGTCTTCTAGTTTAACGCTTGCTCTTAAGAAAATTAACCTCAAATAACAATTTCTCTGTGAATTTGCCCTTACCATCCCTGGGGTATTAAATTAGTCTTTTTGTTGGGTCCAGGAATGTTTACTTCTTCAGATAAAATAATCAATCACATTGTAACTTTCCAGGCATAAGAAATTCTGAAATGACCATGTGTCCCCCATTCCATTCACCACACAACAAGAAGTTCCTAGCAATTTGCTCTGTGTGAGTAACTTGGAATATCATAGATAATCATAGAACGATACAAAACAACACCCTAAAATCATTTTATTATTCATGGTCTGTCATGTAGTTTATATTTTCTTCTTCTTTTTTTCAGTTCATCTAATTTTTTTTACTTTTCTTTACTGTTGTTCAAGTACAGCTGCCTTCATTTTCCCCCCACCACTCCCCTCCCCCCCAGCCATCCCCACTTCCCTTGATATTTTCTTTAGAAATGTGGCTTTTAAGTAGGGAATTCATTTTGATCTTTTTTTCTTCAATTCTAAATGGATAGCAGATTCTGATCAAGGATAAGGCCACAACAATCCTCTCACACTTGAATATGAAATAAACCAAAGTATTTACCTTTATACCTATGAGTAATCTGAACTAAATTAGGGAAATTGTGATGATGATAAATTACTGAATTAATTTAATCATATATGGAAACTTTTTAAAGGCAAGATTTTAGATTTTGATGCTAAAAACATAAGATTATCTGATTTTATTTCACCTGATTTTAGCTCCCACATTCAACAATCCAACATTTTTCATCAACAGTACTCCGAGATTAAAGACATGCAGAAATGTGTTGGCAATATTACAAACCCCTGCTACTTTTCTCTGAATCTCCTGGATCATTATCAAAAAGAAACTCTCCACTTATAATATGGAGCTTATTAATATTCTAATTTGCTGGTAGTATCACTTTCTTCCTAAAAATAAATTTAGTTTAAAGTAGTATAAAAGGAAAAAAAACTCCCCTGAAATAATTCACTTTATCATCCATCACTGGATGCTGTTTCCTGAGGGTATGTGCACTGAAGAATGTTATGATTACTCTGCACGTAACATGCAATTAGGAAATTTTAGAAACTGGTGTAGCAACCTTTAAGGACTTACCCTATCTGTTGAATTCCCATTATGTGATAATAAAAGGAACTTGCCACCTATTAAGCTTATATCCCATGCTTCTAGTAGGTTAAATTTTTATATATATGATCCAAATTTATTTTCATGATCACTTTATGAACTGTGCAGAATTATATTCACCTTTCCTCATCCAAATTCAGCGACTAATAAAACATAGAGTTGCACTGAAATATTTTTCTCTGACCTAAAATCTCATGCTCATCTCTATTCCAATAATAAAATGCCATTCAAAAACACAAACAATGCAACGGATTTTTCACTTAGTTTAAGACTGTTTGGAATCATGAGTAGTACCAGTGTAATCGGGCCATTTAGGTTTATTACACACATGTCATACAACAGCTGCGAGTTATATACTTGGAGTGGTATAATAATATGTAGTAATACTAAATAAACCTGCATTCCCGTTCAATAGTCATGGTTAATCTTGCAGAACATAAGATCATTTCAACTTTAGGATGAAATATATATGTTTGTGCATGTGACACACACACATATATACATACAGTATATAGTAAATACATTATAATAAATCAACACATATATTTAGGTGTTTATATATATAAATGAATATGCGTATATTTGTGTGTATGTATACCCATACCAATGTACAAATTTTGGTGTTGAACGGCCCTATATTTAAGCCAAAAGACATATTATTCCAACTGAAATGTGGAACTTTGAAAGAGGGCTATGTGTAGAGTGACACTGAGAAATGGGTAAATAAATTTTATTTCTTTCCTCCTTTCTTCCTTCCTCTTTTTCCTCTTTCAAAACAAAAACATATTGAGTGGGTGTTACACTAAGTAATACACTTAAGTAAATGACAAAGAACATAATATGTAACCATGATGTCTCAGAAGAAGAAAAACAAGCCGGTATATTATTGTCCATGAAGTGTGCATAAATGACAAAAATAATTAAAAAGTGCTAAGTTATGCTGTGAGGAGGCGGGTGGTGGGCGGTGGTAGGAGAGAGGTGGCACTGAGCTCAAGCATAGGGGGTCAGAAAAAGGCTAACCAAGCCATCCTCTGATCTGTAATGCGTGCTTCTTTTTATTTACTTTTCATCTTCCCTCAGAACCTTCCCCTTCTATCACTAACTCGATTTGTTCGAAGGTCTCACAGTTGCAACCTAAAAACAAATTATAGCTTTTAACTTTAGTGAATAGTGATACTTATGACAGGCCCTTTCAAAGTAATTTTAAGAGAACTACATTATTACTTAGGAGAAAATTCTAAGGAAGTAGATTATAGTATCAGGCTTGGACCTCAAAGTGAATTCGGAAATTGGTAGTAGGAGAAACTTTAACAGAGATGTTTCATTCAACACAAGAGTGAGATAAAAGAATTAAAAAAGATAACTATGAAATTAAAATGATGGAAGAATCTCTGGTGGTTTTTCAAAATTGTTTTGGATGCTACACTTAGATCTGGTCAGAAAATGATCATTTAAATTTAATGCAAATTCTCAAACTCAGCATTCTTATGATTCACATTATTTTACTTTGTTCTAAATGTGTCCCTGAATCCTAATTATGCCTTTATATATTTCAAAACAATAATTTTATTTTAGAAAAAAGTGTACTCAGGAAAAAGATACAAGAATTTTTTACAATTAAAATCTAAAGTCAGAATATTTGAAAAGTTATGTGTATAGGTAATAACATTAAAGATTTACATATAAAAAACTGACCTTTCAAGGACAGTGATTACTAGCCATATTTGAAATAAGAAATTGGATTTGCTACTTCTCAGTCTATAGCATACTTTTAATTTCTCAGCTCTGATCGTATTTTTGACAGAGAATATTTTAATATAAATATTCAAGTTGTTTTCTTCCTTTTTGATTTGCATTTAAATGTTATCCTGTTTCTTCTTTGGTCTGATATGCTTTTATAAACAGTTGATTTTGCCCCGGTCCTAAATTCAGTTTCCAGCAGTTCTTCCTATAAAAGTGTTTGTTATATAAACCTGTAAGTTGATACATTTGGGGTTTTATCAGAAAATGATGCCCACTTGTGCACCCTTACTTGTTCCTGACATTCCTGGTAATCTTTGAGAGTGCTGGTTGAGCTCTCCAGGCAGCTTGAAGGGGCAGGAGTGGTACAACCTCAGCTAGTATGTCAGAGATTCGCCCCACGTTTGCCTTCACTCCGTGCAGACGAGGGACTCTGAGCCTTCTCCCGAAAGGGCAGAGAACCACTGATAAACGAGACACTGCCCCTCATGCCATAAAAACACACCAGTTTCAAGTCACAGGGACAGTCACAGCAAAATCGGGGTGTTTCATTTGTGCTCTGATACTCATCACCCGCAGCTCTGCTGTTGGAACACGCACAAGCACTTCTGAGCTCTATTTACAACTGTTGGGGCTTGACCTTTTGCTTTTATTCGTGACTCACTAATTACAATGAAAAAAAAAAACAGACATAATAAGTAAGCTTTGTAATTTTTTTTTGGTTCTCCTAGAAATATTTGCTTCTCCTCTCAGTGTGAAATTCTTTACGTATATCATCCATAAATGTTCACAATGATATAAATCCAATACAGAAACAAATCATGTCACTTCCAGAAAGTGTGTGGCAATTCTCTGTAGTCCCTAAGAACGCATCACCACATAAAGAGCAGAGCTAAGATGCCCACGGAGGAGAAATTTTAGAACAACTTTTCAGGACTTCTTTACCCAGGTAATTTCATCCATTGCCATTTCTGCTGACCACACAATACTTATCTCTATGTGGCCAGAGAACAGGGAAGCCAGATCACTACAAAAGCTCTTAACAAGGGAGACCATTTTCTGCAATCAAGAAGATGTAGCCACCCATATTGATTTTGAGAATGGCTGAAGCGAAGTGCCTGGATCATTTGATGGAGGATAAATAGGAAGTGCTGGACCTAGATCAAACAGTAGAATAATATCAATATCTCTATCTATCCGTCTATCTATCTATATACACATGTGTATACATGTATATTTGTTTGTTTTGGTAGCCCTTATTATCTTTTGATGCCTTACTGCTTTCTCTGAGCAGTAGAACTGTCCCCATACCTACAAAGATTCAACAATCATTTATTCAGAACCAACTTTGTGCATATCATTTTCTTAGTGCTATAGAAGATACAAAAAAGTACAAGTGAGTCCCCTATTCTTTTTTAAGTGTATAAAACAAGAAGATGAAAATCATTACATTTGTTGTTATAATCCTTGCTGATTCTTAAGCCAAAACCTCGTAATTATCCTCGACTTTGCTCCTTCACATCCTCATCCATGCCAACAGAAAATCTGGTGGCTCTATCATTAAAATATATGCCAAATCAAGCTGTAAAATCTCTACCTCTTCTTCCCTGATCCAAGCTGTCACATAAATAACTGGCTTTCACCTTTGCCTTTGGAAAGTCCACTACATCACAGCACAAAGAATGAGTATCATAAAACATAAGAAAATGGAATCCTGCCATGCCTGTGCTCGGACCTCTAAAACTATCCCCCATTTCAATGAGAATGAAAGCCAAGCTCACAGAGTGGCCGACAATGCCCTAAGTTATGTGGCTCTTCCTGCCATTACATATCCAATGCCGTCCCTACTGATTTCTCCCTCTGCGGTCCTGGCCTCCTTGACCTAGGCACACTCTCCCCTGAAAGCCTCTGAATTGGCTGCACCCTTCCCCAACCTAGATGCTCTTTTCCCGACATCCATGTAGGTAACTCCTTCATCCTTCTTTGAATCCTTGTGGAAGTGCCACTATCTCAATGAGGTTAATATTGATGACTCTATATTAACCAGAAAATGCTCATCTTCTTCCTAGTTTCTCCACTACGTATTTCTCCTCTTTACTTTTATTTGTGTTTAATGTTTTTACACTATTTACTAGTCACTGCCATACTGTATAATGTACTTATTTATCGCATTTATTTATTTATGCTTCATTCACGAAGATGCAAACTTAGGGGCAGATATCTGTTTTGTTCACTGATGTATTCCAATGGGTTAGAACAATTGTCAACACATATTTGGCATTCAGTAATTACTTTTTAAATAAATGAGTAAGCTTAAGAAAGAATAAATAAAAAAACAGTTGAGTGCATACTACATGCCAGTGCTTTGCTAAGTACTCTGCATACGTGACCTTAGCTCCCCTTGCAGAACCCTGAGAGCGAGGTGTTACTCCTCCTTTTGGCACATGCAGAAATTGATGCTTAAGAAAGTCTGTTACTTGCACAGGGTTACACAGCAGGAAGTGGCAGAGCCCAGACTGAAACTCATGTCCAACTCCGAGACTTGGGCTTTTGGCCACTGTGACATGTTGAAAGTAATGACCTCCACCAAGTTTCACTATAGGCTTCTGCATAGTCATAAATTCTACAATGCGTAGGAAAGAATTTAATCCTTGTGAACTGGGAAGCAAAAGGTAATTACCAAGATACACATGATTCCAGAGACTAGTCATAATTTAGAAAATTTTTCAAAACAAGAAACTGGCTCATATTTCTACAAAAAAAAAGTTTAAAAAAACCCCACAAAGAACATCGGTGAATTTTAATTTGTTATCCTCTTAATTAATTTAAACATTTTCTGTTCTCAATTCTCCCCCAAGGATTACTCCTAAATTTCTCTAATGTTTGACATCGGTTCTCAAATCTTTGATTCATGTGAGACCCAAACCATTTGGTAAATTCAGTATTTTAAAATCAGCAAAGTGATTAAGCAATTATTCAAACTAGTAGTTTCGACTCCTGTAAACCGACCATCCAGCTGATCCTCAGCTGCTCTCAGCGGTTCCTCTTGAGCTCAGCTCTGGTCTCAGGAATGCAGTCACTTGTCCCCACCTTGACAAAGCAAGAGAATCTTTTAACTTCCCTCACTCGGGGGGCCAGTGTATACACTTGTGCATGTTACCTTATTTCAAATTCCAACTTGTCATCCAGTTTTGCCCTACCTATGTCCGAACTTAGATTTTAAAATCCCTCAGGAGGAAGAGAGACCTAGATATAATTATACACACTAACTCGCTTTATATACATACCTTCCAGGCAGCCGTGAACTGAATAGACTTTTAATATGTGCATCCCGATAAAAATATCTCAGTCTACTCCTTCCCTTCCAAGACACCCTCCACCCACACCAGCACTTCACTTTCTTTCTCGTTCGTCTGGTGAGTCATATCGGTACTGGCAATTTATATTAAAGGCCTCAATCCCAATTTCTTTTTGCTATTTTTGTCACTATTTCCTTAACCTAAATCGTCCTTATCACTGCAGTCGTTCACTCCTTGAGCATGCACATGCAAGGATGTATGAAGTCGTCAACGGACTCCTGGCATCTCAATGTACTAAACAGTATTTTTTAGGATTAAACATCTATCATGCTTTAAAAGCATCCAACAAATTGTCTCTCTAAATGGTGCCTTAAACAGCAGTTGTCCCTTCCTTTGTAAGCACAGTGAAGAGATAATATATCCTTTGGGGTCAGGCTGTGCTCAATTTTCCCCCCAGTAGACTCTTTAACTGCAAATAACTTTTCTTAAATGGGTTCTCAAATTTCTTTCTAAATCAAAATTATTATTAAATTAAAGAAAACAAGAGAAATTTTACATGTACCAAGTATTTACTTAAGCAATTCTTGCAGGGTAGCTTATTTAATATGTAGGATTCCTGATTCTCCCATTGCCAAAGAGCCCCCCTGGGCACAAGAGCACTCATAATTCAGATGTATGGTAGGCTTAGCGCTACTGGAAAAAAAATATTAGAGTCTAATAGGCTATGAGTTTTATGCCTTGTGTTCATTTATTTATAATTTTCTGCATTACTTTAAAATACGACTAGGTCCATTAGTAGGACAGTTCAATAGTAAAACTCTTTCTGGCTCTAAATGCGTACTTCATCTCCTTATTAGACCATGTAGAACTAACTGTGGGAACAACAGTGTTTTTACATTTCTATCCACTAGTTTCGTAATGGTGCTGATGCATTGCGCATTTCGAGAGTCGTGAGCACTGGTCTCCATCTTCACTGAGCCTGCTGAAGTGTGAGCTTCCGTGCTTCATGGAAGGCGCCAGCGTCCTATCCTTATGAATTGTTATTTGGATGATGGTACTCCATGCTCCTGCCTCATGAAGGAACACCACTTCCTCCCACATTCACCTTTTAAACTTCTAAAATCAATTTTTTTCAGCCTCTGCTCTACTGTGCTCCTCAGAAAACTTTAATAATGCCGGAGTTTTCTGAAAATCAGAAGTAACTCTTCTGCTCTGCATGTACTCTCTTACCCAAGACCCTTAATTTCATCCTCCCGGCCAGCCCCTCATTATGGATTTGCCAAAGCCAATCTACTTTTCAATTGTCTGACTTTCTTGATATCTCCCCTTCAAGAAACTGCTTTCTGCAGCCGCTTCACACTCATGTCCAGGCAGAAAACTTATCTGCAATTATCTAGAGGGTATGGAAAACTCACTGAGCAGAGAGCAGCCACTGTTTTTCAGCTTCTCAGATTTATAGTATCTAACAGCTCCTTTCCTTGATGTTTATCAAGCAATTACAGGGCATGTGGCAACAGTATCAGAACAAGTATGCCTTTGAGGAATCTAGAGTCTGCATATCAAAATCACTTCTGAGAGTCACACGAACCCTGGATCTGCAGACATTGTCGCAGGACAATCAAGAAGAAATCTAATAGCTTCATAATTAGCATATTCTATTTTCCCAGGAAGGAACAAGAAACCAGACATAATTGCCACCCTGTGGAGGCCTGACCTACTATTGGGGGAACCCTTATTCCCATTCCTCACATTGTCATGTACCTTTCCCTCTTTAGAAGGAACAACATTGAAATAACACTTCCAGCCCCATTCTCTGCTCACTCATACTTCCCCTGAGAAAGAAGTAACTTTTGCAAAAATAAATTTGGAAGAATAAATTGAACATGCTCAATTCTGCCACTTTCTTTGATATAGAGTCTATGTGCCCCCAGAAGTGCTGTGTTTTCTTTTCTTACTTCCTGTGATAATCACATAGGACAGCCTAGGCCTGGCACCTAGAGACAGATCTGAGAATGTCCATTTCTGACCACACTATCGGGGTTCTACACACATAAAGAGTGACCCATAGTATGTGTGTTCATCCTCAAGCCCAAATAGACCCTGGGGTGAAGAATTATGGGGCCTGACAATAACCAAGCATCTGAGTCACATTATCCTTGTCAGTGATAAAACTGATATTCAGATTTCCATACGCATGCTTTCTATGTCTAGATTTTGTTCGAGTAGGGATTTAGGAGGGAAATAAAGGGGTCTTATTACCGGCATCATAGACCCTCAACAGCTAGAGAGAAACAATTATGCATGCTTTTCACCCAAAATGGTAGGTTTTCACTTGATTGCAACATATGGAGCTTAAAGATCGTGATTCGAATCTGAATTCTGTCACTATCTGTACAACATCATGCAAGTTATTTAACCTACTAATGCCTCAGTTTCCTCAATTATGCATTCAGCTAATATTTAATGGGCACATACTATATATCAGGCACTGTTCAAGGGTCTGAGGACACACAATAAACAAACTGACTAAAAATGTCTGCTTGAGTGAACCTTTCATTCTGTAAAATTGAAATATGAGGTTAGTATGAAGATTTAGTGGGTGAGTATACACGATGCACTCACAGTGTCCGAGGGTCTGAGGACACACAATAAATAAACTGACTAAAAACATCTGCCTGACCGAACCTCTCATTCTGTAAAACTGAAACAGTTTTAAAGTGTGAGGTCAGTATGAGGATTCAGTGGGCACGTGTACAGGACGCACTCACGGCGGTGCCTGGAGCACGGTAAGCGCTCCATACCTGATGAGGATAGATAATGGCCTTCGCTTCATTGAGAGAAGCAATGCCAACTCTAATGGAACGATTCTTGCTATTAAAACAGTTCTCTTGCTGTGATTGTCTCTGAGCTTTCAGATGTCCCATGATGCAATGATGGTTCTCAGGTGAAATACTTGATAACTTCTGATTTCTATACCCCACTCTCAAAGCCCACACTCCACTCCTTAGAGGACAGTGTTATTTAAATATTACACTGTGCCAGGAGGCATTACTTTCTGACTCAATTACTTTCAGCCCTAGTTGGTGTGACTCAGTGGACTGAGTGCTGGACTGTGAAGCAAAGGGTCACTGATTCAATTCCTGGTCAGGGCACATGCCTGGGTTACAGGCCAGGTCCCCAGTAGGGGGCGTGCGAGAAGCAACCACACATTGGTGTTTCTCTCCCTCTCTTTCTCCTTCTTTTCCTCTCTCTCTAAAAAAAAGCAAATAAAAAAATAAAATGTTAAAAAAAAGAAAATACGGAGCTTTTAATTTATGTGTATGTTTCATGTAGCAACATTTAGGTAAAACATGCTCTGTATGTAGTACTTTTAATTAAATGCTGATAAGGCAATATTTAAAAATATTACCTCATAATCTTCTTAGTGACAATATGACACTGCTAAATAAATATAGCTATGAAGTCAATGAGGATGGTGCCAAACAAAATCGACATTTCTTTAGGAATATTCTAATCATCACTGAAGTTGTTGGCTAGTTAAGAATCCCAGCCTCACCTCTTTGCTGGGTTGGTTCTACTACAGAAATGGCTACACTCACACATTCCTGCTCTGAGGTTCACGCCTAGCCACTGTTTGCAGTGCGCCTCCTGCAGATTCATCTCAGACGGAACTCTGCACACTCCCATCAGAGTGATGTCATCTGCATGCAATACCAGTTATGAAGATCTGATATACTAGTGTGGTCACTTGTTCAGCTCTGTCCATTTTAATTCCTGTCTTACCATCTGTGACAGAACCATTTATCTCAGGCACATTGATGTTCTGCACATGAGGAATGATGAATTGCTTTCACAGGTAATGAATAACTATCAAACACTGCTCATTTCTCCATCCATTCATTCAACAATCAAAACACATGTCTGCTATTCACCAAATGTTGTGATCTGCAATTTTATCTTCATTTTGATAGAAGAGATCAAAACTTTGAGAACTTACACAATATAATGGGCATAAGGTCATACAAATAATTAGTAGAGATATTAACCAAAATATTTTCCTTCTGACCCAAAGTCTATCAAACTACAGACACTGGTTTACAGACATTTACCAAAACTGTCCATTTATGTTGTCAAATCTAATAAACATCAGTCACTGCATTTTAAGGAGCTATTCAGAAACAAAATGATTCTGAAATCTAGCATTCTCCAATACTATAGGGCCTGCCTTCAAGTGTGGATACTCATGATATTCTTTACACTTAACCTGTAGGGTCCAAGAAAAGGCAGTCAGCTCCTCCTGAAACTGTCACATATAAGATGATTGACAAGTGTCTTATCTTTCTTTACTCAGTAGTGTGTTGATGAAACAAGATCTATACAATTGCCTGTTTCTGTTTTTAATAAAGCAACTAATATTTGGATGACTTCTGGTGAGTTCTCCATTGTTTAGAATGCCATTTTTTCAAAATAATTACTTTCAACATAAAAGGACTCTTCACCTAGTGATAAATCTTTTTTCCATTCCAATGAGATAATAAATGAGTGCATGAAAGGAATGTAAGAAAAGGGGAAGGGCCACTCACATCCCTGAAAGGAGAGGGGTGAAGAGAAGAAAACCAATACCTCCCATCTGACAATAAAGGCACAGGTTGAAAATAGCGCAAACTTCAAAAATGATTAGATGAAACAATGATAACAGAACCAAAAAATGCTAAGGTAAGGGTTTGAGGTTATCTTTAAACTTTTAGTCACTGGTTGTAAACATGTGCTGTATGGTTGCTGGTCATTATTAATAAGAGGGAAATTCAAGTCTTAGTGGCATTACATGCAGTAAAGCAATAATTTACAGAAGGACAAATGATAAAGTTAAATTGGTTTATTCAATTATTAAACATTTACTGAGTGATACTTGATGCAAGATGTTGTGCTAAGTGCCATAGGGATGAGGAAATCAAGAGTACTTAGTTCCTATGATAAAGAAATTTCTAATCTACTCAGGAAGCTGAGACATGTTCAAAAGTAACAATAATTCAGATCTTTTCTATTTAGGTAAATGTCAGCCATTCCTGCCCATTTGTCTAAGTCAAAAACCTTTAAGCTAGCCTTGGTTTTTCTTCTTCTCTCACCTCATCTAGCCCAACAAGAGGATAAGGAATAGACAGTGAATGTAGGAATAAAAGAATAAGGTATTTTCAGGGGCCAGCAAGAGCGTAAGTGTCATAAGGAGTGTCGAGAATAAGTGGAAACAGCTAACAGGTGGGCATGAACACAGAGAGCTAGAAGGTGTTTACATCTACAGAAGCAGAAGAGGCGCGAGGTCTTCGAGCTAAGAAAAGACTTCAGAGACGCACATGGCAAGGCAGCAGAATGCCGGGGAACAGATGGATGAGGCCAACACAGAGAATGAAAACGGAGGCAAGAAACATTTAGATGTATTGAAGAAGGAAGAGAAGAGGTCATCAGAGTAAAAAAGGCAGACACACTCTAATACTCACTAAAAATACATGACAAGATAATGGCCCATTTGAGACTATGTAATGACTTACAACTATTTAAAGAACAATTCAGCAATCCAAAGCTTAAAGAAAACAATAAACTTTATTATCTAGTATTTCTAATGTGTAATAATTTGGCCCTTCAGCTATAAAGTTAATTTTCTGAGAATATTTTAAAGTATTTAATAAAGATATAAGAACATTCACAGTCTCATAAGGGTTTTAAAAGACTTCTATTCAATGTAGGCAAATGTGATAAAAATAAAATTAAACATTGTGAATATATCAATAAAGTCCTTTAAAGTCAGTCATTTCAGAATATATAATTTAATTCAGATTAATATCAATTTTTAGCTGTAACTGACATCTTAAAAATGTTGAATATAATAAATTCTTCCATAAAAACTTTAAGAAAAAAATAAATTCACATGTAGTGCTTTAAAACTTTAATATCCATAGATGGTAATCTTGTCATATAAAAGTAAAATAAAATTTGTCATATAAAAGTAAAACAAATTTCTTTATTTGTTGCTAGGGGTTCATAAAAAAGATATTTTGTAAATTAAGTGTCACATTATGTCATATCTTATCCTATAAATGGCATGTTCTCACCTCAATGAAATGCCCATTCTTACACAACTAAGGTTTATGCATAATCCCAAAACTTGAAATCAGAGAAATCTAAATGTACATTTGAGTTATGTCTTATTTTTTAATCTCTTATTTTAACTCATCATTTCCCAAATTGTAAGCAAATCTCAAATCTCCACATTAGGCCATTTTAGCAAGTATCGAAGGGCAAGTGGAAAATTCCCCATAAGGGGAAAATGGAGACAACTGTGCTTGAACAACAATAATAAAAATGTAAAACCAAAAAGGAAAGAAAGTTCGCCATTAATGAACACTTGTCACGTGCCTAGAACTCTTATGGAAACATACACACATCACTTAATTTAATCTTTTTAGCGTCCATATGAACGTTAGTTATTTTAAACCTGTTTCACTGGTAAAGAAACTGATGCTCAGGGAAGGTAACTCATGTGCACAAAACCACCCAGTTAGAACTTGCTAGACCCAGAATGCAAACCTGGGTCAGTCAGACTCCAAAGCCTGACCTCTTTCTAAAAATATACTCTACTGGCTCATAAGATTAATAAGGGTCAAATGGGGACAAAAGGAAATAAAGAAGTTTTAACCCAATGCAAGGAGAAGGTTTCTTGCATTTAATAGTTCTTCATTGCTTTGGCTTTTACAGACTTACCTCTCTTTCACGTGTCATATTCTTTAAATGTGACTTACTATAAGCCGATCAAAGCTACAATTTATGTGACTGAGTGCATCATTGCATTATTAACTCCATAAATAATCTAAGAACCAATTTATTATGTACTAAGCAATACTGCAATTATCTAGCTAAACCACATAGTCTTCTTGTGTCTTTCTCATTAGCTGTTCATGAACATAACAGCAAAGGCTCTGACTTACAGAGGGCCTCTGTAAGGGGTACAGCCAGCAGCATGAGAGTCAAAGATTCTGGCTTTCATTCACCAGTACTCTAAGAGATTTTCTACTAATCAATATCCTTCTGTCCATTCCTATCTAAATCCCTATCCGAGGCAAGGCATTTGTCAAAGCCAAGGCTGATCAAGAAATGTGATAATGAGATCCCCTATGCAAATAAAAGAGTGAATTTGCAAACCATCCTTTACCTTCCAGAGAGGTACTCATTCAGAGGCTAATGATTACACAATGGTAATAGACAATGACCTCCTGAATCTCAGAGTACAGATATGCACATTACTAGTCACCACTTTTGTTGGGTTTGGGGTCCTTAATTCCAGATCGATCAAAGGTCTGGGGAAGATGCATCACTTGGGATGTCCACTCTGTCACAAAATAACTGTTACAAAAGGCAAATAATTGGTCTCAAGCTCTCATTTTCTTACTGGTAAAGGGAGGATCATTGAATCACCTACCTCATGGAACTAATAATGAGTGTTAAATTATAGGTACCACGCTTAGAGTAATACCCAGTACTCAAAGCATGATAGATATTACTATTAATTTACTATGATTATTATAATTATTTTATAATATTCAATTAGATAGCCTCTGAAAGACAAATGGAAATTTTAAATAGTCCATATAAAATTAATAATAGTTTTACATGATCTCAATATAGGAAAACATTTTAATCCTAACACTACTCAGGCTTTTTAAATTCATTTTTGTAGTTTTTTGTACTCATTTCTATCATGTGCAACTAGTGGCCCTTCCCGAGCTCTCACTTTGACATGTGAATGCAGTGCTGTGTCCAACAGACACCGGAAACCATACAACCTTTTGTTCAGCAATCATGGCTCACACGGTCCCCAACTCAGTAACAGGGAGGGCCACTGAATTAGGGCATTGCAGGATGTTAAATCCAAACTCATCCTAATGGTTCTAATTTTATGTTCAACTGAATTTAAGGCTCAGCACAGCAATTGAACCCATATATCAATCAACATGGTTTCTGAGAAGGATGACTCATTGAAAGCCATGCCAGAAGTCTAAATCACTAAGATTTATAGATGAAGCTGATTGTCAAATGCCTAAACCGAGCACCCCAAATAAGTAGGTTTGCACAGAACAGATACGTCTACATATTTTAGAGTATATGGTTGTTAGATTACACAAACAACCAACTGACAAACAGTGAAATCTAGGTGCTGTGCCAGCACTGAGGACATAGTAACAAACTAGGAACACATGACCTCTGCTCCTCGGCCATTTAATTTCACTCTCCCCAGCAATTACTGTCACAGAACTTTGAGATTTCAAACTAACACTTCTAAGACTCTCTCTTCTTAAATATATGCAGTTTGGGCTATGGCTTCATGGCTCAAATGCCAAAGCTCTCTATTCTTGGGGACTGGGAAATAAGGCTTTAAAGGTACATTAAATCAGTTGTATCCCAAAAAATTCCATAACAATTAACTTCGTGAACATGCTATGCATGTTACACACAAAATATTGCTGCTGAATTATATATTTTGAAATAAGATTTGACCTGTGGCACCAAGCAATCCATATTATCTGTCACCATTGAAGATAAGTTGCACCCTGAGAAATGAGTGATTTTTGCTAAGTATAGTAGTCATCAAGCTGTCAAATATCTCCAGTTGTCCTTCTGAGTAAGGGTAGAGTTTACTTCCCTGCCCCTCAAAGTTAAACACGTCTATGTGGCTTTCTTTGAGCAATGGAGTATGAGCAGAAATGATGTTAGCTCACATCTGTGGAAAAGCTTCCAATGACAGTATGCTTCCTGCCGTAGTACCCAGCACTGTTTTACATGCTGTACAGCCATTGGCCTGAGACCCTGGCTGAGGATGATGGGCCAAAGAGCCCACATCCTACACATCCAAGTTCAGTGGACAGGGCTGGGCTGTGAGATATATACATGAGAGCCAAGAGCTGTCACTGCAGCATGAGCCAGTTAATTCAGATTAATACACTGAGTACACAAAAGTAGGTCTCTGACTCTACAAAAATAAGAGCCAGCTCAGAACAGAGGTGCAAATGCCCTTTTTTGGAGGTTGCTGCGGAATATGCTAGTCAGATCCATTTGACGGCAGACTTATCTTGCTATGCATTTCATTTTTCATAGTTAACTAAAATGATACAAGTAAAGTACCATGAGAGGATAGAGAAAGATGACATAATTTCTACTCAGAAACTTGAAGGCTGATGATTTAGTTCTGTGTTTGAACTACTCGAATCAAAGTTAAGTATATTTGATGAAATGAGGATTCCTGGGCCCAAACCTGAACTGATTGAATATTTGAGGATTTGTTAAATTTGCGTTTAACAAGTTATCCAATTGATTCCTGCATAGTCTTCATGAGAAACCTTGATTTGGGGCCAGAGGTTGCAAAGTAGTAATGCCCTAAGGTACTTTGTTTGAGACGCAAAATATTTTGTATGTTTTTATTTAAGTTAGAATTATTTGCCCTTAAAAAATTAAGAAACACCCCATAAAAATGGATATTTCTAATAATTTAAAAATTGATTTCTCTAACAATTTTTGAAAAATAATTGGAGTACCTGGCAACTGAAGTTCAGACACTGACATGGCAATCGTCCGATGAAACCCAGCCCCCTTCGGCAGTGAAATCCCACGCTCCAGTTCCTCAGTCTCCGTAACTTCAGCCCATTCCTCCGTCTGCCCCACCCCAGAGAAGCATAAGAGTTTTGATCCCCTTATCCTGATTTTGGAACACTGTTACACAGACTGGAGATTATGTTTTGGAAAGTGGGGAAAAGGAAAGTTATTGAAGAATTACATAATCAAATCAATAAAAAAATAAAAATCTGGTCACATAGAAAGTAGGATAGAGCTAGCTTTTCATACTCAAATGTTTTCTTTAGGACAGACAGGGATTTACCGTTATTTACTGGCCAGGCAGGAATCTTGACAGGGTGACATGCACTAAATGAGATTTCTGCCTGAATGTAGAGGGCACGCCCTCTCTAATAGCAAAACGGTTGCTTACTTTCAAATTCTGTCATTAATTCTATTTCACTTTCTGTCATTGGGAATTTCAACCTGGGGTCACCAGATATGCCATTACTAGGAGACAGAAATCCTCATTTTTATTGGAAGTATCCTCATTTCTAAATGTTTAAAGTTGTTTATTTGAAAACAAAAACAAGCTGATCGATTAGGTAGGGGCCTGTGTACTAGAGGACAGTTTCGCTAGAGTCAGGAGATCAGAAAGGAGTAAAGAGAGTTTGAAAAGTTATTCTCGGATGGATTTTTAGTTCTTGCAGCTTGACAAGTAGGGGAGGTCAGTAATCATGCAAGGGACTCACAGTATGAGATGCAGTTTTAGATGGCAAAATTACAAATTTACTTTCTAGAAGTATGAGAAATGCCACGTATGAAAAAACACAGTTTATCAATTGTCTATTAATCTATTCAGACAATGTGACAATTACTGTCTCCTTCCTAGAAGTATTACATATTACTGGGCCAGAACAACAGACAAGGGGTCACAAATGTCTGCCTTTAGAGATCTAAGTGTCCAATCGGTGGAGCAGAGTTAGAAAACAGCACGATGTTTTGCCAAATACAGTAATGGGTGGTATGCTCAACGGAGGTGTGTGGTGCGTGTGTGTATGATGTGTGTGTGATAGTCATGTGAGGCTGTTAGAAAGCAGTGACATCTGAGCTAGAACCAGAAGAAAGAAAAACGTGTTCCCAAAAGAAGCAACAGCCTACATAAAGGCTAGAGAAAGTCAAATGCATTAAAAACTAAAAGCTGAAACAAGGTCAGTGAATTCAGTCTCCTTCGTGCGAGATAGTGATATTAGGTGAGAGATGGGGCCAGAAAAGTGAACAGAGACCAGAGCCTGTATAAGCTACATTAAGTTCCCTAAACTTGATCCTGAAAGTAATGGGTGATCACACCAGGGAGCTCATCTGGGCAACAAGAAACAAACTTGCATAGACAACAGTAGTAGAACTAAAGGTCACACACAAGTAGGTTAATTTTGAGGCTATGGAATTGAGTGAGATTGTTCTAGAGAAGCCTTTAAAGTGGAAAGCAGTAGGAGAGAAGATAAAGAGGAACCATAGAATGACACTCATGAAGAAGGGTAGAGGGACACAGATCCCGGAAAAGAGGAGTGAGCTCCAGGAGATGGGTCTGTGGCGTCAAACAGAGCAGAGAAGTCAGAGTGAGCTCTGAAGGCGTGTTGTCATTTACCTCACATGTAAACAGAGTGGAGAGCAATGTTCATAAGTGTAAACATTGATATTGATAAACATAATTTGGCACATTAATCACTCCTTCACTTGTACCAATCTTCCTAATCAAATCTCACTCAGCTTTAAGAGAAGCTCATAACTGGAATTTTCATGCAATGGAAGTACTTGGGTTTGCACAAATTCCTAACTGCTAGAAGCTGGAAGACAAAACAGTCTTTGTACCCTTCTCAACTGAACAGATTTTTAAAAGCTTAGCAACCTTATTCTGTTAGCTTGTATTCAGGCCCATACTCTGCCTCCCAGTGTCTCTACAATGAAGAAAAACTGGTCTTAGATTTCAGTTCCAAGAACCTTATTCTCCACTCTATTTGCCTTGACACAAGGTACAAAAGGAAGAAAGAGAGGGAATTTTTAGATGGAAGGAACATTGCAGGTCACTGCTACAGTCCCCTGATTTTTATGTTTTGGAAACCGAGGCACAGAGGTAATAACTCCTTGTCCAAGGCCCCGGACACTTGAAGAAAGAAAGAGTTTTCTGTACTTAGTGTTTTCGGTGCTCTTGTACACCGCTTTGCCATGGCAGTCTCTTCTGATCAAAACAAAGGCCCCTTCCCCTCTCAAGGTCTTTAAATACAGTTCTTTAAGAATTTAGACACCTCTAGATGTATAACCTGGTCTTTGTAAGTCACTCTAATACAAATTTTGTATAATATCTTTAGAGGAAAATCATACTTTTTATCTGCCTAAAAAGAAAATTTTGAAGCAACTTAAAGAGAATATACAATGACTTGAAGACAGAGCTCTGTTTTTTTACCTCAAGATTGCACACGTAGTAAAACATTATTTGCTACAATTCTATATTCAGAATTCAATTCATTTTATAAGCAGTTTATAAATATATTTAGTTTATAATCTTCATGTTGGTATTTTTTTTTCCCGCAACTAGTCAGCTGGAATATCTAACACATTTTTATAAAGATTCAAATACTATCATGGAATTACTACAGGTTAGTTTTAATTATATATATGCATATATATTCATATGTGTAAACTGTGGTAGAATTAAAATATACTGATAATTGGATAGAGAAATTGTATTTAACACTATGCAGTACATCCACAGCAATTAATGGTTAATTCTAATATTTACTAATAACTTAGTAAAAGCATACCATAAAAAACAAATTTGTCTATGATTATATTCTGATAAAAATAAGGTATATTACTGCCATACCTTAGAAACAAAAATGTGAATTCCTAACTCTTAAAGAAAACCGAGGAAGTAATCATAACGGTAACAACAACAACAGCATTTACTTAGCGCATACAGAGCCTTTTGCATACAGGTATGTAAAGCATTACACTACCCTCTCTGAGAGGTGGGGAAGATCATGGAAATGACAGGTCACAAAACAGATCCCTAAAAGGAAATGATCTGATGAGGAAACATGAGCTTTCTGCCTAACTTTCATAATCATTCACTTAAACATGCACCTGCCCACTTCCCTTCTCTGCTAATAGATATTGCTTAAATTCCCAGCTGTTCCAAGGCAGCAGCAACAGCGGCAGAAATTGCAGTTGCCCCTGTAACTGGGGGCAGTCAAATGTCTAAGTGTCACATGCCTGTATTCGAAGGTGTCACCAAAAATGGCAAGTAGTAGATTGGGTGTGGGGGCAGCTAAAGGACAATGACAAAGGCAGGCGACATCAGTGTAATAAGCAGAACTACATCAAAATATAAGTATCTCCATCCTGAGTTAGCAACTGGGTCCCATGGAACTTCCCTTCACCCCTGAATTTCACAGATAACAACAGAAAGCCTACTCGACCCTTTGCGCTAAAGCTGTAAGTCATAAGATCAGTTTGGTGTCCATCAAAGAACACCTTCAAGAACCCTTCAGATTATCCAAGAAGCCTGAAAGAATCCCAAGTTGAAATGAGTTTTGCTACAGCAATATTCTTGATACTTCATCTGCCTGATGTTATCCTTTAAGAATTCTGATGTTGCTATTCTGGCTTTTATGTCTTAAGAATAACAAGTCTTCTTTTGATATTTACTCTCTTTTAAATGATGACATGCTTTAACATAAACATTAGTGCTAATATGGTTCTATTCACTTTTTCTTGTTAGTTATCTTTGACCTTGCAAGTCTGTAATGGTTATTAAGGCAAAAGCTACTCAAATTGATAAAAAGAATAATAAGCTTTGTTTTTTAGTTATCAAGGGACCTCACTGTAATATTCTAATGACAACTTCCTTTAAAATGCTGTACATTCACACTCATTCCTTTATGACCTCTCCCCATCGAAGCCCACCCTATTTACTGTGTTAAAATTCTAAAGCTCCAATTCCTCTAATGTGTGTTGGACCATTCTTTTGCTATTCTACAAAGTGCAATCACCAGCCTCACATTTTTTGCTTCGATGATTATTCTCTTACATGCCCTAGATAACTAATTAAATGTACCCTCCCATATTCCCCTCTACCTGACCTGAACACCAGCCTTGCAATTCCATTTTCTTTTAATTAAGACTTCTTCTCTCTGGGTATACAAATTTTAATCTCTCTTAAACCTGCCTGGCATTTTAGTTCACTATTTTGTTTTTTGAGAAATTGGAGAGCTTCTCCACGTAATCATAGTAAGAAAAATGAATTTGTTCCACTTAACACAGTTCTCTGACTATGGCTGATTTGCTTAATTCTATTGTAAGGGCTCCTAAAAATTAATATAAATTGAAACATTTTGGACTCTCCAACCCAAATATCAGAGTAATAATTCTGCTTCTTTTGTTTCAGAATTGAAAACCTTGTGAGGTCCTGGCCGGGTAGCTCAGTTGGTTAGAGAGTCATCTGGATCCGCCTAGGTTGTGGGCTCAGTCCCTGGTCAGGGCACAGACAAGAATCAACCAGTGGATGTATAGAGAACTGGAACAACATACCGATGGTTCTCTCTCTCTCCCTTCCTTTCTCTCTCTAAATTAACAAAGAAAAACTTTTTAAATGATGTAATAGAATCATCTTGTGAGTAACTAGGAGTACACTGGAGATCTTTCATCTTTTTCTAAAAGTTTCTCATAACATTTGTTCCCTTCGTCCAGATCACTTCTCCAGTTCAGGTCTGGAGACCTCTTTTCCCAGGGAAGCTTTTCATGCACACCACTGCAACAGTACCTGATCCTTTCATCTTCTTAATGGAAAGTCAAATGCTTTCCTAACACCTACTAAAATATGTTTGGTACCAACACAAAACATAATCTAAATAATGGGTTTGGGGATGTTATTAGGAGGCATTTATAGTTCTTACCCTTTTTCATCCTTCCTTAACCCTGTGAAATAACTCTACTCCTCCACTCATGGAAGAAATCCATTGCACCACTCATTACATCATATTCCCGAAACATTCCTAAGATCTCTTGGATTTTACTAACCATCTCTACCAAATAGTTGAAAATAATCATATCTTAATTTGGACATATATTTCTCTGTGAGTACTATAGCAGAAGAAGAAAAATCTTACTTTTTAATGCTTTAAATCAAATTAGTAATACCCTAACTGATTGCATCTGCTAAAAATACTGAAATACCTTCATACGGAAAGATGTGCAGCACACACACTACCGGAACCATCTTTTTGCTACAGCTTGCATTCAGCCCTCTAACAAGGAGCTAACACCCTCAATATTTATGAAGATGTTTACTAAAAAGGATTCTCTTATCATACAGTACTATGTTTTTCAATTGTATGTGAAAACATTTTCTTTCACGTTATTATTTATTTATTTATTGTTCAATTATGGTTGTCCCCATTTTCCCTTTTTACTCTCCTTTGCCCTACCCACCCCACCTCCCACCTCAATATGTTTTAAATATTGAAAAAAAATCAAGAAGAAATGTAAAAAAGATAAAAGTTCATATCACTTCAACCATGTCAAATCTTCTACATGCTAGTTTAAAAAAAAAAATTTAAAAGATACTAAACCTTACAAAGATAAAAAGCTACCATCTAATGTAAGTTACTAAAAATGAAACAATACAATGGAAAATTAATTCTAAGGGATCAATGTCATGATGAATTGATTTCCCTAGTTTGATGAGCTTCTATATGAAAATTTTTCAATTTAAGCATTAAGTTTATTCTTTCCAGCTCTTACTCTTTAATGATAAGATCTGTATCCCAAAGGATGAGAGTACATTAAGTTGTAAGGATAGTTTCAGAATTCTGTTTTGTGGGGAATATTAAAAAGTCAAATACTCATTACATTACATCTAATGTCACATATATTTTTAATGCACGGGGCATGTCTAGTTAATATTTAACTCAGCTGTAGCTCAAAACAAGTTAAGATAAGGCAGAAAATAAGGCTGCCTTAAAAAAAGAAGTGAGGCATTTCCAGAAGTTTCAGCTGGAATTAACACTCACTTATTACCTCTGGGAATGCCACACAACACAGTCTTGCTCAACAGCCACCCCTTCGACAGATGGGAAGACATGCTCTCTGATTGCTAGTACTTCTGTAGATATCACAACTCTCAGCCTGGCAGTAAATACACCAGAAATAACTTTTCCCTTTCTGAGAGAAAGCTTACAGTTCAATAAAGGAAATATAGGGTAATTGAAGAGTATTCTCAATTAAAGAAGGGAAAAAAAAGAAACCAATGTCTAGGATACTGAAAGGCAGAAAGAGCAAAATCTGGTGTGATATGAATTTCTGCAAAGACTGGTTCTTATTCATCACAGAATTTCCAGCATTTAAAATAGGACCTAGCAAATCCTTGGCCCGTAGTAAGAAACAGTTTAATGAACGGACTATGGTTACAGATACAGAACTATATATATGGTATAAGTAAAAGTGATTTCTTCTCTAAACTTCAATAGTACGTTCTTATAATGGGACAATGTGTTCTAGTGTTTTAGTTTATATTAGGAATGTTAATGTGCCTACCTTATCTGTCACCCTTGGAATGTCATCCCTAGGAGACCAACACTACACATTTGCATCTTTATATCCTGCAGAATGCCTGGCACATCAGAAGCCTTCAGAACACACGTGTTAGGGCACAGAGTGCAAGAACAGTTGCACCTAACTCATTCCAAGTTAATACATTGAAAAGTAATGAACTGCTGGATGGCCAACCTGTTTACCTGGACATCTCCACCACTAACACAGATTTCTACAATGTGTTGAGTAGCAGCAATAATAGTAATAGTAATAATAATAATGATAATAATAATAAAACAAATGGATTGGTCATGCCTATGGTTCAATTTATCCATTGTGGTTTTAAAAAAGAGAAAAAGAAAGATGTTGGTTGCACCAGTTTAAATACTGGAAGGTAAACAATATAGTGGGTGAGGCACGCTTGTGCCTAAAAAAGCAAAAATAACAATTCTTCAAAATTATGACTGAAGACAACACCTTTCTAGCAGCAATGGTTGAGAGAACAAACTGCTACTAACCAGAAATGTTTTAAGGGAAAAACAGAGCCTAGTTTTAGTTAGATCTTTAAAGCACAGGTAGTATTCTCTGGGCCATGCTCATTAATGATGTCACCTGAACAGTGATGTCATTTTGCTGGACAGATGCTATTTGGGAATGTAAGTTCCACCATGCAATCTAATGCATATTATTCCTTCTGTGCATTTAGTCTGCCTGTCTTATGAAATAATCACAAGCTATATATATAGTGAAAACAACAAACTGAGTACAAGTTATGCAAAATTACCTCACTCTAAACATTTCTGAAGGAGCCTGCCTTAGTATCATTCTCACAGACAGTGGGCAAGCAACACACAATATGAGTGAGGGCATGTAGGAAGGCTAAGATGGTCCCTAGTCTTGCCTTGAAATATTAGAAAGAATCCAAAAATATGGACACAATGTTACCACGTTTTTTCAACCTAGCATGCACTGTGATGAAGCCCATGTGAGTTCTGTGCCAGAGGAACAACAGCAGGCCGGGCGACAACATTAAAGGAACGGACTTTTAAGGCCACCCCAGCAGCATCTCATGTCAGGCAGCCAGTAGCTTTCTGCTTTCTATGTTTCATCCTTTCCACAAAATAATTTTAAAAGAATAAGAAATGACAAATGACTTGATACTGGTCATTTACACATTTTGTGAAAGCTATTTACACCATTGTGTGAAATCATCCTAACTCACTTCCGTTTTCTCACTCATGATATAATCAAATGCAGTGTTCCCCATGACCTTTAGGCAAACTCTGACTGGAGAAGAGTTTTCCGGCGACTGGAGAAGATCTGGTGGTAGAAAGTGACAAAAACTCTGAAATTTCCTGGTGCCCAAGGCTTATTCTAAATATTGTCTTCCTATGGACACTTTAGACTTTAAAGTTTAGAGAATCCCAGGAATCTAAGTCAGAAGGAAAGATAGACCCGTTCCCAGCTGCTTTGTGCCTCTTGGAGAGCATCAGCCCCAGTCACGGCTGCTGAATGCGGAGGATAATTTCAAGTATCACCAATTTTCAAGAAAGCAGAGTTCCCAGTACCTGGAGTTCACGACATCTCCATCTGAGACTAGAACTTCTTGACAACTTAATCTCTTTCTTTCTGCTCATCCCGCAGCCCACATTCCCCTTCTCCCTCTGCCAATTCTTTACAGAGATTTCAGATCACTTGTCGTGTGTTGTCTCCCTCCTGATGCCTCCACCACGCCCCCCCTTAAATGAGTATCAAATGTGAAGCACACACTCTGTAGTCGCGAGACCCAGAGTTTGCCGTTCGGGACCCAGCACGTTCCGGTTAGGTTAGTAGATGCGCTTCTTTCGGTTTTACGTCTCTAAAATCACCACTGATGTCATACATTAACAGTAAGCTTTTTTTCTGTAAATATAACTTTGTTCCTATAGGTAAATTCATTATGACTCGATGACGCTCAATGGTTATATGTCATGATAATAATTATAAAAAAGCAAAAAATATGTCATATTTCTTTTATGATAGTTTTTGTTTCGAGAGATTCCATACACATACGAAGATGTGTCTGCACAATGAAATTGATCATATAAGATACAAATATCTCTTTTGTTTAAATGTAGGTTTTACGTGCTGCAATTTCATCATTTTCTAAAAGTTACAACTGTTATAAGGGAACCATTGAGTGATGCCCTCTATTGGATTCATAGTAGGAGTAGTATAGTAGGACCAACGAAAACAGCGATAATATCATTATGAATTGAAGTCTTAGTCTGCATGTCAGAAACTGTCCGAAGGACTTAGATTAGAAATATCAAATCCCAGAAAACCACAAAGTCACATACTTTTACCCTCATTGTATAAATGAAGAAACAAAAGCAAGGAGACATTGAGTAACATGCTAACAGTTTTGTAGTTAATATATGGTGGCAATAGAATTCAAATCCAATGGTGCTCATATCCAGAGGCACTGATCTTCATCATTAATTTATAGAGTAAAATGATGGTTTTTTAAATTATATTTTATTGATTATCCTGCTACAGTTGTCCCAAGTTTTCTCCCTCTGCCCTCCTCCATCCAGTACCCCCCACTCCCTCAGGCAATCCCCCCACCATTGTTCACGTCCATGGGTCATGCAGAGGTTCTTCTGCTGCTCCATTTCCTATGCTGTGCTTTACACCCCCAGGGCTATTCTGTGACTCCCTATTTGTACTTCTTACTCTCCTCACGTCTTCACCCATCTCCCCCACACTCTCCTCCTATCTGGCAACCATCAAAACGTTCTCTGTATCCATGATTCTGTCTCTGTTCGTGTTTGCTTAGTTTGTTTTTTTTAGATTCAATTGTTGATAGATATGTATTTATTGTCATTTTATTGTTCATAGTTTTCTTCTTTTTCTTAAATAAGTCCCTTTAACATTTCATATAGTAATGGTTTGCTGATGATGAACTCCTTTAGTTTTTTCTTATCTCAGAAGTTCTTTATTTGCCCTTTGATTCTAAATGATATCTTTGCTGGGTAGAGCAAGACTGGCCATAGATCCCTACTTTTCATGACTTTGAATATTTCTTGCCAGTCCCTTCTAGCTTGCACAGTTTCTTTTGAGAAATCAGCTCACAGTCTTATGAGATCTCCTTTGTAGATAACTATCTACTTTTCTCTAGCTGCTTTCAAGATTTTCTTTTTATCTTTAAACTTTGGCTTTTTAATTATGATGTATTTTGGAGTGGGAGTCTTTGTATTCATCTTGTTTGGGACTTTCTCTGCTTCCTGGGCTTATATATCTATTTCTTTCACCAAATTAGGGAATTTTCTTTTATTGTTCTTTCAAATAGATTTTCAATTTCTTGTTCTTTCTCGTCTCCTACAATTTAAATTTGTACCCATGCAAATTTAAATGCAAAGATGTCGGTATCCCAAGACTCTGATCTTCACCATTACTTTATAGAGTGAAAACACATTATTTTGAGGTCAGACTATCTCATAGGTTCTGGGAGAGATAAGATTTGTCTATCTATAGTAGTTTCCCACTGAATAGCCTATATTTTATTTTTATAAATTTGAGAGAGTAAAGTTCATAGAACATGTTATCACACTCTCCCTTTAGCCTGAGGACAAATATTCAAGAGTAAAGTTAGAAACTCACCTTCAGCCATTAAATCTATGATCTTACATCATGTTTTTCATGGCCTTAAACTGAAGAATTCTTCAAGGTTTTCAGAGTATATGACAAGAGAGCTGGCAAGGGTGGGGGATCTATCTAGACAATCTCGTCAAAACAGCTTTTTGAAATGCAATTAAACATGGTACTCAATCTAGATTTTCCAGGTTGAATCTATAATTTAGATACCAAGGCTTGTCAGTCCCAATAGTTGTCACTGTTTAGCAACATGGATATTAGCTGTCAAAATATACAAGACCTGTCTACACATTCATTTTTCCAATGACCCCATAAAATTGGCCCAAAAAGTAAACGTTGCTACCTTCATTCAGTTACCCATTGGAAAGCCTCTTATGAAATACAAAAATCAAAGGCTGATACCATGAATTGTTAGCTCCAATGACTAAAATGAAGACCAAAAGAAAAATTGATTCAAGTATTAGTTCTAGCTGATCTGAATGTGTTGTCTTGGCAGATGAGGTATCAAGGAATACCCATGTCAGGCTTCCAGGCTCACGAGGAAGTAATCTCACAAATGCACAAGAGATCCCAATATCTTCTGGCCATGATTTTAAAGGATACTACCTCTTAAGATGATGTTCTCCTTGAACTCTTCTCTGCTATTCCTAACAATACTAATACTTATAAGTGTTATGTCACATTATGCATTCTTAAGACTTTTAATTTACTCGAGCTGACAATATCCCTGTGAGATATAAACCAAATAAGTAGACTTTCTCCTTTCATTTCACAGATGAGAAAATTAAGTCACAGTTGGGATAAATGAATCACCTAAAATCACAGTTAATTCATGACAGGATTATATCTAACATTAAATCAACAGTTTGAGTAATTGACCCTGGCTGGTGTGGCATTGTGGATTGAGCATGAACCTGAGAACCAAAGGGTCACTGGTTTGATTCCCAGTCAGGGCATGTGCCTGAGTTTCAGGCCAGGTCCCCAAGAGGGGATGTCCAAGAGGCAACCACACATTGATGTTTCTTCCCCTCTCTTTCTCCCTCCCTTCCCCTCTGTCTAAAAATAAAATAAATAAAATCTTAAAAAAAAGAGTTTGAGTAATTGCTGTAATAATTATTCCAATTCACCAAGAACTTAGCCTTAAATACGTTGATATTAACAGTTTAATGTGGTAATTAAATGACAACTGCTCCATTTATTTTAAGAATAACTTCTATAGTTGATTCTTTTCCTGGTAGAACACTACAATAAAATAAAATACAATAAATAAAATTAAAATTTATTCAGGAAATATTTGAGTGCCTACCATGCACCCATCACTATTCTAGATACTGGGGAACCAAAGGATAATCCCTGGCTAAAATCCCTGACTTCAATAAATCTATGTTCTAGAAAAGAGTCAAAAATAAGAAGTTGACATACCATTAATAAAGATATAAATTATTTTGTATTTATTTGGTAGGCTTCATTGAGAAGGTGAGATCAATGGATATCCAGGGAAAAGGCTCCAAGGAGCGTCCTGGTGAGTTCAAAGAACACAAAGGAAGGCAGTGTGACTGCAACAGCATTAGCAAGGAGAGTTGCGGGAGGTGAGGTCAGAGGAAGCACAGAGAGGCAGACCACACTGGGCACCGGTGACCACTGCAGGGAGTCTTGGCTTTGTTCAGAATAAAGCGCAAACCATTGCAGGGATTTGAACAGTTGGTTTGGCATGATCTACTACAATTTTAAAGAGGATCTATTGTTAATTATTAAATGTCTTAAAATTTTATAATTCAATATACTGTATAACCTTTGTTATAGGTATGAATCCCAATTTACCCACTTATCTCAGAATAAAATACAATTATTCCCACTTTTCCAAGGAAAATACCAAATCTCAGAATCTCTAAGTAACTTGTCTAGGATAAGACAAAATATAATAAGTAGCAGGACCAGGTGAAATAAACTATTTTTCTAACTTTTTGTCCAAAACTGATTGATCTCTCTTATGTACTTATTTATACTAAAGTCACTCAGAAAAGAAACTAATAATTGACATCAATTATCCAAATTATTCATCAACAGTGATGTTTGCTTGGATATATTTAAATTGAATCAAACCAATTTTCACCTTATTAATTTCTCGGACATAATGAAACAAGTAATTTCCCTGAACTTTCTATTTGAAATGACATGAACATCCAGGCTAAGAACTTTAAATGCAGAAGTAATCACAATAATAAGTTAAATTTACAACAGTACATTTAGTCTTTATTATTATTTAATAACTCTCTACTATATCTAGTCATTGTGCTAATTTGCATATATCATTGTATTTAATTCATCAACAATTTAAGAATATTACTGTTACTGATCCCATGTCATACAGGACAAATGTGGGCCCAGAGGGGCTAGAATTCAAAGGTTGTAGGACTAGGCAGTACCAGAACCAGGATTTTATCTAAATCCTCCACTCTAAAGTTAGGTCTCTTCACTAAGCAACACTACAATTCTGCAGCATGACGCTCAACATATCATTTCAACATGGACAGCCAGATATGAGTAGTTCCATTTACAGATGATTAACTGGTCATAGAAAAGTTAATCAAGCCATCAACATTTATTTTATGTCCACAATATGCAAATCAATATTTAGTTGCCAAGAGTACACAAAATTTATGATACAATATCTTGCTTCAATGAGCTTGCAATCTAGTTAAAGTAACAAGAAACACATAAAAAGATAATAAAAAAAATCCAAGATAGCACATAATAAGTACCAAATGTGATATAGAGCCAACCACTTCTAAAGAAGTGCAAGGGAGAGAAAACTGAATCTGGGCACTTCAGTTAAGAACTTTGCTAAAGTGGACCATGTTGAGGTGGTCTTTATCAGAAAGGTAAGATTTAGATTAGGGAGACTAAAGAAGAATAATTCCAATGAGAGTTGATAATGTGATCAAAGGCCGAGGGAGAAGAAGTGACTGGATTGTCAAGGGAAAATGAATAGATGCATCTGAAGTGCAGAGTGGATGAGGGGCAAACAAGTGAAGGCAGAGAAGTAGATTGCAGAAAACCTTGTCCGGCAACTTGGAAATCTAAGGCAGGAGAGATGGAAATAGATCTTTGTTGCACTGCCAGTAAGTGGCACACACTTTGTGTGCATTTTTGTTTATATAATCCTCTTGTCAGCCCTACGAGGGAGAAAGGGAGCTATATCATGGCTATTTTAAATAAAAGAAACAGAGATTATCTGGCCAAGGCACAGTTTTGTGTGTGGGTAGGACAGAAACTCTAATCTAGATCTACTAGCCTCCAAGGCTCATATTCCTTCCACTACTCTTCACTGCATTCTACTGAAGGCAATAGGGAGCCACTGAAGGTATCTGATCAAGAGAAGAGAGTGACCATGAAAGAACTGTAAGAAGAAAAGAAAACTACTAATATTAGCATATAAATAATGTCAGATACATTTTGGGGAACAAAGACATTAGGCAAGAATATCCATTTAAGCTATTGCATTAACACAAATAATATGGTGATAAGGATTTATATTTGAATCCTAACAATGGAAATAAAAATGAATGCAAGAGATATTACAAAAGAAATATAAAGAGATAAATGGCAAAACCCACATCCTGCAACAGGTAGTTTCTATACCCACCAAACAAACACAATGTAATTATTTTTCCTAAAGCCTCAGAGACAAAATCCAAGGTCTAGCTCAAATATTTTTCATTTTGGACAGTACATAATTTAAAAATAATAATAATACAGTCTATAGCTTAGGAAAATATCTGCCTTTGTACAATGTACCCCTCGAACCACCATAATGCATTGCGAAAGCCTTATGCCAGGCATATTTTTGTTATATGAGTTTGGCAATAGGTCACTATCAGACATGCTAGTGTGGACTGTAATACCTTGTATTCATGCACACTAGGCATGCTAATTACTAAGGAAATATTCTGTTCCTTTCAACTTTCCCTCATAGAAAACTAAGTGTAGATTAATCAATTGAATTCTTTTTGAGAGAAAAATGTATCATCTTTCTGAACATTATTCTTTCCCAGCACTTCCCTCTTAAAACGCAAGGTACTATTCAGGAAACAAGTAAAAAACTAATAGCAATTAAATGGTATATTATTTAAAAACGAGTTGTTTCTTCTGACTTTTTCTGATTCCTAGATAATCCAAACCATACAATTGCTAAATATATATAAAATTAACAACTACCTACATTTGTCAAAGAAAGTATTTACAAAAACATCCAGGCACATAATCAATTGCTTTTCAAGCAATTTAATATTGTTAGGTTGCCAACTTGGTAATAATCAGACTATAAAAATCTTTGGTTAATATTATGTTTAACTGAATTGTATTAATTTCAAATTAATTGTTAAACTGAATATCTGAATAGGTATAACACGCACGTGATCAGTGCGTGCAGACATATATCACATGTTAGAAGTAATGAGTTACCATATTTTGACTCAGAATCCTTTAATAAATTATAAATTTACCCTACTTTCACCTGATTTCCTTAGGTTATCATCCAGTTATACTGAAGGATAATTAAAATTTAACATATTAACCAAGCCTAATTTTCTTCACTTTTATGAATAAAAAATAGATTGTTTTTCTGATTCAAAAATGAATGTTTAAATTTGAAGTCAAACTGTGCCACAGCCCAATAAATTTAGGCCTATGGCTAATGTATATCTAAAATGTCTTTGAAAGTCTCAAGAATGCCAACCTGTGCTACATTTTAGAAATGTCACACGCTGTATAATAAAATGCATAACAGAATCCTAAAAAGAGCATGTGTTGAAATACAACCCAGATACTCTTTCATTTATGTAACTCATTTTTGCAAATGTGTACTGATGTTAAAACAGGCATTTGTAAAATGTGATGAAGAAAACCAAAGATGTTACAAAAGCATTTCTGCCCAGTGATGTTACTCTTTTCCATATTCTAAGTTTACAAATGAACTAATTTAAAAACTATTCATGCAGAAGGTCTAGACTTTTATGAAGGTATGTTAAATACATTTATTGTGTACAAAAGGAATCACAGAAAATGGTTATTTCATGTACTTTACCTTCTATTATCTATGGTTTTTAATATATAGCAATGCAGTTCTATATAAAATATATTAAAATATAAATATTAACCTTAACTTCTAAAGGCATTATTTTGTGAGAGTTCAAAAAGAAATAAAACTATTTTTACCTCCCAGTCCTGGTCTAAGCCGATTATCGTAACCATCCAGAAGTCTGTCTAGAATCCTTGTAAAGATGGTAATGTTATTTTTAGCCTCATCTTCTTGGATGCCAGCCAGCACCAACCTAAACAGATAATTTTACAAGCTGATATATATATACATATGTGTGTCTTGAAAGTGCCAGCATGCACTTATTTCTTGATTTGAATTCTAAGCCCCCTGAACTATTAGTGCAACCCATTTTCTTTCTTCCTTTCATTTCTATAAATCCTAATAGTTTATGGGAAAGGTAAGTAAGTATGCCGTGAAAAATGGATACTAAATACCAGATTATTAGAAAGTTTAATGTCAAAATTATTTCAGATGTCTACCATTTAGCATTGTGTGTGGACCGTCCCTTTTTTTCTAGAGTCCATTCCATACAATATGCTATGATTGTAGATGATCACATGCAGACACTAATTGGAATGTTATTCTGTATTTAGAAACCTACAATAATCAAAGGGTCTCCGGAAATAAATCTTCAGTGATTCGAATATAAATTGGGGAAAAAAATACGTCCTTGGAAGCACTAAATTCCTCTGTTTCCCTCACAAATGTCTTTCTTTTTCTCTTTATGTCTTTTTCTCTTTTAAGCCAAGATGATTTCCTTACTTTGGGTATACCTCCACCCAATGGCCAAGTGCAATATAGACATCAGGGGGAACTCCACTGGCTGTGTGCCAGGCGGGCGTCAGTGTAGCCAGGAAGTGGAGGTGGGCTCTGAAAGGATCTGCAGCACATATACAGCTGCAGAGAGCCTTGGAGGAAACCCCTCCACACTGACCTGGAGGACAGCCACAAGGGTCACTTAAGATTCACATGCCCAGCTACTTTTGTAAGAAATCTGCAGACAGAACAAGTCATCTTAAAATATCACCAGAAAGAGGGTTAGAAACAGTGATTTTCTCCATTATTTCTCCATCAAAAGCTGGAGACCTAATTTTGTGATATCCAGCAAATTGGTGCAAAAGAAACTGGATGTATAAAACAGAATGTCCCCTTTCACTGCCACTTTTTCCCCAGAATGATTCAGAGATTTAAATTACTAGCCAGAGAGAGAGAGAGAACCTTTTATATAATAGAATAAAATACTGGCATAAGCATTACTGGCCAAGTATAGAACAGAAAATTAATAGAGGGAGATATAGTTAAGCACGGAGGATTTTCACTGATTATAAATTGACCATGGTTTGTTCACTCCTTTAAAATAAGATTCTGTGTAATCTGCATTCTGATCAAGTTGTATTGTGTAAAATATCACTGACACAGTCCATTTGCATGTAAATGATTATACAGCTAGTAGCTAAAAATAGTCACAATACATTCTAAATGGGTAACCAACTTAAAATATTGTCTTGAAAGCAGAGAAAATATTAAAACACCAATATGAAGATAAGCATTTAAAAATTATGCAAGCAAATTAGTTCATACCCTCCAGTTTCTATGTAACCTTAAGGTAATTTTAAAATCAATCACTAAAATAGTCATAAAGTTCTACATAGAGATTTTTAGTCGAAAGTGCTTTTTAATCACATATCACAGTTTCTTTCTAATGTCAGTACTAAGATGTTAAACAAGATTTTCTCCACTTAAAATGAGACTTTCTAAAGAGATTTCTTCTCGCTTCTAGAAAATATGTTCATATTTGACAATATGTTCACAATTTGACAATTGTTTGGGCAGGGAAATGAAAAATTAAAAGGGAAATAAGCATATAATAAAGACTTATTTCTCTAAAAAACAGAAAGGAATGGTTACATGAATAGTCTTATGAGTCTTGTGTTTTTAGTCCCTGGTATTTTGAAAACATATTCTAAAGGCAATAAATAAAAGGTGCCCCTTGGTGATAAAATCATAGAAAGGCTACAGCTCTGATAAAGTTGTTGCAAGGAATAAGAATTATTTCATGTCTGTAGAACATGGGCAAAAAAATAGTTTCATGCTTAAAATCAGTACTCTTTATGACAGTAACCATTTTAAGAATAAAAGATCTCTAAATCAATAATATAAAAAAGTTGATTAATAAATCAAGCTTTTATTTTATTGTTTGTGACTGTGAAGTTGTATACTACCTCCACCTAGAGGTTTAAGGCTCACATATCACTTAGGCTCCTATTATGACTAAAAGAGCCAGGATGGGTTTTAAAGTGGGGGGGGGGGGGATTAGTTAGCACACAAATCATTTTAGTTCAAGCTTTTTCATTCGGCTTAAAGGAAGACTGTTGACGCCTTATTGAATGTTGGTGTTATCATAAGTGCATATAACTTAATCACTTCAATTCCTTGCAAGAATATGCTATTCGAAGGACATTGTTTTCTTTGGTGATTTTTTAAGAAAATTATTTCTGTTCACTGTTGCATTTATAGCAAGAAGCAGTGAACTTTTTACCATCTCTGCCACTTCATAGTTCAGTTTCTTGGTACAATCTTTTTTCATTAGAAATAGTTCTTCAGAATACTCTGGCTTCTCAAAAGCCACCCCTGCCCTGATGCCATTCAAGAAACACACCTTTAACCTGAATTAAAAGAGTCCATAAATGTCTCACCTGGCTGGGTCCCACATCAAGAAAACAAGAAGCAGTAACTGCATGTTGTAGATGTTCAATTTCGTCTCCATCGCTGCTCATTGTAAAGCCATAGAAGAAAACCAAAATACACTAAAAATTAAATTCAGTCCCACTATCCAAATAGCCCAAAAGCCTGGGAATTCGAGTTAACGCTATGGAGGTTATTCCCGGGAGTGAGTTAGGACATGATGATTGGGTAAGTTGTTTTTTTTTTCTTTCCTTTTTTATCTTTTTGACAGCCAGATGATCAAATAATCACATTTTACTCTGCCAGTAACTTCCCCCAGCCCCATCGTCAGCAAACAGTTCTGTGCTCACACACAGACATGTAATAATAACACACGGGACCCTGAACTGACATATGAGCTAGAGAAGAGAATGGGTTGGTAGAGAGAGTGAAAAGGGGGAGGAGAGATGGGCACTTCATGCCACCATGCCCTCGACCAAGACCACCTCCGCGACATTGGCGAGAAAAGCAAGGGGGGCAGCCAGCCCACTTTTTTTTTATCACTATTCTTTTCATTAGAGTGAACTGCAGTCCTCGCCTCTTCACTTCTTCACTCTCTCTAAAATAAAATATAAGAATCCCCGTTCCTGTCCGTCTACAGTTGCCTAACATCACATCTTGCAGGCACAGGGGTTCGGTTCAACTGCTGCGAAACGATGCGTTTGACAGCTGTTCGCCGAGCGGAGGACCACAACCCCGGCAGGAGCGCGAGGCTCCGGCTCAGCCCTGGCCGGCAGGCTCGCCAAGCACAGCGTGCAAAGTTGAAGACTGAAAAAGAGCCAGGCTAATGTGCTGCCGGGCGGGTGTCTCGGAGCTTATTGTACTTGTAAATATGCTTCTGACGATGGGCACCGAAATTATTTTTTAGATGGGCTGGGGAGGTGGGGGCGACCTGAACCTCCTGGGTTTCCAGGGAGCAAGGGAGAGTGGAGGGGATTTAGCATGCATGGGAGGCAGAGGCAAATGGAAAGGGTCCCTGTTGGGACTAAGGTGTGCGACCTTACCTGAAACAACAAGCAGAACTGGGTGTTTTCCTCCCTTTGCCCTGATCTTGAGCAGATAGGAAACTTGAGAGAGAAGAGAGCGCCAGAGATACTGACTGCAGCAGCCGAGCGCAGAGCGAACGGGGAGCGAAGGGCTGGTGGCAGTCGGGGAGGAGCGCGAGGAGCGGTGGCGGCAGTGCCAGGAGTAGAAGGAGGCGAAGGCGTCCGTAGTGGCGGTGATGGGCGGAGGAGGAGGAAGAGGAGGAGGGGGAAGCGTTGGCAGGAGCCGGCGGGCGGGCTGGCGGGCGGGGTGGGGTGGGGGACGCGAGCGGAGGCGCGGTGCGCGCGGGCTGTGGCGGGCACGAGCCCCACGCCTGGAGAAGGAGGAGGAGCCAGGCCCGGGAGGAGGGCTAACCAGGTTTCAGGACGCGCAGAGACCCCCACCCGCTCCCGGAACCCAAGCAGCCGCCCCCAGGGCACCTGCAGCCTCACAGCCCCGGCAGGCGGCGGGAGCTCCGTGTGCGCCTGGAGCGCTGCACCGGGAATCCACACCGCGCGGGAGGAGCCGAGCCCTCGCACCTCCCGGGACTGCTCCCCGCAGCGGCCCGCCGGGGCTCCCCGGAGGCCCAGAGGTTCCTAGAGGACTGCCGGTGGGTGTCGGTGCGCCCCTGGGTCCCCGGGTCCGCGCCCCGCCGCCTGCCCTTAACATCCCCTGGCTCTGGAGCTACGTGGCTGCGGAGCGGAGGTAAAGAGGTACCGCTCCCGCTGGAGGGCGAGGGGACTAATCACGCCTTTACTTTGTCATCAGCACACCCACACAGGACCAAGTTCAACCGATATTCGTGGAATCAGACAGCGGGAAGTTTCTTTGATTGCCTGAGCCATCTGCATATATCACTCATTCCTTCACACTCCTTGCCAGCAGGACCGATTTCTCCTCCAAGCTCTGAGGGTTGGAGACTTCCCTGGAGCCGGTCAGTAAAGTCCATTTGCAAATTGTACGACTCAGGAAACCTCCTACACACTCTCAGCAATTCTCCTCCCCGATCTCTTTCACAGGCATCCTTTCCTCCCTAGCTGGTGATCAGACTCATCAACAACTCTAAAAAGTTTACATTTTCCCAAAGCAAAATTGGACCTGCTGTGTTTCCACTGCCGCTGCGATTTTCGGTTTCCCCCCTGGGTTGGAAAAGGGGCATGGTGAGGTATCACCCCATCAGGGCTATTTTTTTTTTTTACCTGTAAAAGGGTGACCTGTTGTAATTCCAGCCTCCATCGTACATTTTCAGCATCGTGTATTTGATGTGTCTCTTTTCTGTTTCATGTGGGGCGATAGAATCCAAACGTGCAACTTGCACAACAACAACAGACATTTTCCTTTTCATAGGGCACGTGAGGCAGTGTTATCCTACTAAGGCAAAGCAGAGCAGTGCTTCTTTCTTTGAGAAGTCCCTGTAAACGTTAGGCACTTTCACCGTTTCAGAGTATGCTGACATGTTTCTGCTATGTTATGTCCCGAGTCCATCAGTGCTAAACAGTTCAATTGTATTAGTTATGAACCAAAAATTCAGGTGTTTTTCCTAGATGGTGCAGTTTTCATAACAACAGACAGTGCTAATCTACATAAATTTTGGCTTTGCTTTGAAGATTATGTGAGGAAAGTAAAACCTACATCATAAATATTTCAAGCCATGCTTTTTAACCTGTTAATCACCAACTTCTAAATAAGCATTTAATATGCTACGACCTAAACAAACATTTGCTGTCCTGTAGGGCCAGCTCTGTGAAGCATGGAACACCACCCAGCTTTCTCCCCTGTCGTTAATATTCCCTTCGTGACTTGTCCATTGCAGAGTCTAATTGAAATTCACAAAGATAAAAAGCATGCCATTTAAAACCTTTCAACTAGAGGATCTAAACCTCTTCTACTTGGTGCAAACACTTCACTTGTTACTATACTTCCCTGTTTTCCATTCCTATGAGTCAATCTTCATCAAGATCTCTTATCATTTCACCATTTACATGACTACTAATTATTAATATTTTGATCATGGAAATTAAACAGCATATGGTTTCTTCTCAACTTTAATTGCTTGCTCTGACAAAATTTCTCCTTCATGAATGTCACAATTTTTGTAAACATCTTCATAGATTAGTCTCATAATGCCAATTTATAGATTTTAGTTTAATTGCTTTATCTCAAAATTTATGTCTACTGGAATGATTTCTTCTAAAAGATTTAGCACTATTCAGTTGGCTCCCTTATTAGATTTGTAATCTCATTTCCTTATGACCCACTTATATGTAACTTTGCAAAGCTCAAGCTGTTTTAAATGATTTTCACCGTTTGCTTTTTTAAAACCTGTATGTTCAAACAGTCTGTAGATTTGGATATGTACTTATTTGAAAGAGATTCACAAAACAATTCATTACAACACCACGATTTTCTGTTTTTCCCTATAAAGTGCTTCGTTATTTTGTTGATGTTGGATGGCTGTGACATAAAGGAAATAGAAATCAGAAAAGCTGATTGCAGGCAATGGGTCTCTACTTATTGCTCTATCTACACTGATAATTTACTGTGTCACTAGTCCAGCCAGTTTTCTTCTAGACGTGTCCAGTGTCCACAGACCTCTGACAAATCCAGCCTCATTTTCTTTTCTCCTCTCTGTGATGATGGAATGCCGTGATCTGCCTGTGCGTTGGAATCCAGACTGTGTTGGTCATGACTAAGCTCTTCCTACCCACTTTTTTTGGAGCGTGTCCCAAGGCAGCCAATCCTGTAGAAGAATTGACAACTAATCGGTTGCAGGTAAACCCATTCCTGCCCTGGCTAGGGCAGCGCAAAACCTTCTGCTTTAACCTGTTGGAATTATTCTCCCACAGATTAGATTGGGGGAGTTCTCTCTTACATATTTCCCATCCCCAACAGCCAAGTGGCTGAGGAGATTTCCACATAAGAATCAAAAAATAAAAAGAAAGATGAATTGTGGGGGAGGGTGATATTATCTGATTTCTCTTTCTTGACATCTCATAATATTATATAGTTTTTAAATTCATTACAAAACTATTTATATTTTTAATAGATATTTTGGAGAGCTTCTCCTTTTCCCGCCCAGCTCTATAAGGACTTGGCTTTACTGTTTCCTGGACCAACCACTCTGTATAACCTAGAGGACTTCACGAATCTTAAAGTTCTATAAGGTAATATGTTTGTGTGTATATATATATGTGTACATTATATACACATATAAACATACGGATGTTTTTAGAAGATAGATATCAACGAATAAAAAAGGCTTGAGGATTTAAATGAAAATAACATTTATATAACTCATTCTTACAAAATACATTATTTAATCTCACTATCACATGATTTGATCATAGTAATTTTTACATACTTTGAAGTACCAGAACTACTTTAACAAGAATGGCATTTTTTTTTAAATGGTTGATTTTTTTTATTAATTAATTTATGTATTTTTAGAGAGGGAAGGAAGGGAGAAAGAGAGACAGAGAGAAACATCAATGTGCGGTTGCTGGGGGCCGTGGCCTGCAACCCAGGCATGTGCCCTGAATGGGAATCGAACCTGTGACGCTTTGGTTCGCAGCCTGCACTCAATACACTGAGCTACGCCAGTCAGGGCCAAGAATGGCATCTTACTGTATTTATAAATTTTGAAATATCAGCATGTAGTTCCTGTAATAAACTTATATATACTTTCACTACACATTTTCCTATGTGAGTCACTTATTCAAGTGGTAATATAAACTGATGAAAAATTAAGAACTAAAGCATAGATTACCCTCTTTTCATAGAATTAAATACCATCCTGTACTTTTATCCAGAATGCCTTCCCAATTTTAAAATATGTTTGGAGTGCAAGTTTGTTCTCATGTATTCACAATTACCATTCAAAAAACTGGAGCAAATGCTCATTTGACAATTCTCAAGTCTGAAGCATGGCTTGGTCAAGCTTCATTTTTCCTGTAAGTTTAATTTAGATGGATAATTCTAATATGTCCACTAGGGTCTAAGATTCTGAACAAAGAAACAGCTGGAAAGTGGGAGTAATTAGCCTTACAAACAAATAATTCTGAAACTACCCTGTTACATTAATGTATCTAGGCCACATTTCATTGGAACTAAATGTGTCATGTAACCAGCTCAGATACACTATGCACATTACATTCTTCAAAGTAACTCTCTGTTTATAATATAATGTAATTTTACAAATTCTTATTCAATTTGCAAATAAAACATACTGGATTCAGGATATCCTGGTGGTTTCTCAGATTTTAAAATCTAACTACTACATCAAACACATATGCTAAGTTATTCACAAGGAAACTCTTTTGCCTTCCTTTTGTGAAATTACAGACAGCATTTATTTATAGGTTATTTCATTGCTTCCTAAAACAGTACCAATTTCAGTAAGACAAGGCACAATCCACAAGCTCTCTCACTGGAAAACACCCCACAAATTTCAGTGAAAGATAAGCAGCTACACCACTGGCAGCTCTTTTGCTTGTGAGGCAGATACCTTAAATCTTAATCATGGTAATGAAAACAAAAAATAAACCTATAATTTTTTTTGTATAATGATATAAATCCCATTCTAAATACCTTTTATATATTAATTTATTTCAACTTCACAAGTGAAAGTTAGACGATTAGTTTCATTTCACTGACAAGAAACTTGAGGCACAGGAAACTTAATCAGGCTCAAGGTCTTTCAAGGGAGCTGACAAGAGTAGAGCCCAAACAGCATGACTCTGGAGTCTGCATGCTTAACTACTACACTAGATCATGGCAGCCAGATTTCTAGCTTGGTATACACAGTCTCACCATGGAAATTTTTTTTTTTTTGGCAAAATACTTAACTGTTAATGTGTTGATGTTTTCAGGATAGTATGAATCTGTTAGTAGAAGCAGTGTATTCATTCAACAAGTCTTACTGAGTGCTTCTTACTGAGTGCTCTGTTCGGTGCCATTCTGGATGTAATACTGATTGAGGCATGTTCCCTACGCTCAAAGAGCTTACAGCAAACTGGAAAGGCAGAAAATAACTTATGTTGTTAATTGCAAGCAAATTAAGGTCAAGGCCTATACATATACTCTGAAAACTTGTTTACAGAGAAATACTACCTTTACTAAGTACCTTCAGCTTACAAAAAATAATGCAATATGGGGACCTTTTGCTTTAATTAATAAATTGAAAATCTAGTTATTACCATATAACAATAAGGGGGTTATTATTAAGAACACGATTAAGTACTTTCTATGACACAAAAAAACAACTTAAGCTCCCAGGACCAGGAAAAGTTTATATTCAGAATGAAAAAATATCTCTTATGTGACTATATTCTGAATAACATTTCATCACACAAAATTATGTAGAAGAATTCAAAAACAGTAAAAACAACAAAATTAGAAAATAGAGGTAGTCCAGAATGTGATTTAGGGCTATTCATGTAGTTTTCAGGTGGGATAAGATTGGTCCCCAACCAAAGGATTATTCCTCCAGTTGCATTATTTTTATTAGCATCATAATTTTTTTATATTGAGTGGAAGAGAGGGTATGCACATTGTGAAAAAATAAATGAGAAATATCATCAGACTATGAGTATATATTTCATGGTCAGTAAGAGAGACATGAAAGAGAAAATAGAAACTAATTATTTCTAAGAAAATGTGAATAATGCCATGGCAAATTAATTATATATCTATATCAATTGATTTTAAATAATAATATGTAGATGATTTCTCCTCACTAGAGACCTCTTAGTATTTGTCAGAGACTTGTTCATAGATCCTGCTCATAGATTTGCAATAAATAATTGCAGATTTCTTGGTAGAGTTGAGTACTTTTGTCGTACACATTGGGAGCTCTGGTACCAGCATCAAAAATGCCATGACCTTGTGCAGCCTCAGTTATAATATGCTGGTAACTCTCAAAGCTCTGTCCGACTCTAACAGCTCACTGTGCATCACCAGTAGACACCTTCTTTCCACAAAAGGTATCTTCTCTATCTTAGCACAGGTGTTCTAAGTACTTAGTACTCGGTACTTAGTACTTAGTACTTAGAAAAGGTGATCTCTATCTTAGCACATAGACTGCAGCAAAGTCCTGAATCTGGGAGTCACTCTAGAACCTTTTCTGAGAACATCATGCCCCCATGCACTCACACCACACACATACACACACTCATAAACACACATTTGTTGTGCTGAGAAAACAGCCCCTCCCTATCTATTATCTGATCCACTCTAGCCATTACTAATTCCATAGCCTTAGCTCTCTCTTCACCTGAACTACTGCAGTGCCAATAAACAGTAGCCTACTAACTAGTTTCTCTGACTCCAATCTCTGTTTTCTCTAGCTTGTTTTCTACATGGCCAACAAAAGAGTGTCTTAAAGCTGATTGAATAGGGTAATTTAAAATCCTTTCTCAATAAAAGTATAAGTTGCAGACTCTTTTGTATATCGTACCTGAGCCCTGTTTATATCTCCAGCCTGAACTCTGCTTTCTTCATGCCTGCCATGTCGCAAACACACACATGCCCATAATCAGCACTAATTTCTTATCATCCTGTCCCCTGTGCTGTTTACAAGTGAAAATGTCTACAATTTTCTCAATAGCCCCATGCTTTTGGTTCTCATTTTCCTGTTCAACTGGAATACTACTTTCATACTGCCTACCTGGTGGAGAGTTCAAGCCTTAGCCCTATAAACTGTTTCTTATCCTTCCAGAAAAAAAAATAATCTGTATCATCCTTTGTACTCCTGCTGAACTTATCACAGGAATTTAACGTGAAACCTAGAATATGCAAGGAACTTATTAACTTTTCTATCGCACTCTATTAGCCTGCAAGCTCTTCAAAGGCAATGAGCCTCATCTTAATCATCGTTTCTTTTCAAGTGCCTAGCGTGGAATCAGACACATACAATCTTTCAGGAAATTATTGAGGAATAAATGACAGAAAGAATGGATCAATGCATGAAGAAAGACCTAATGAATGAATGAGAGAATACATGAGCATCTGTGCCTTCGTATGTATATACTTTCTTCAGGACAAATGAGATGCCACAGAGAGTAGTGGTTAAGCACTCAGAGTCTGGTGTGGAAAACTAAAGTTCAGATCCTGGTTCTGTTACTTACTTGCTGTGCAGCCTTTGATAAATTCCTTAGCCTTACTATGCTTTTGTTTTCTTGTCTGTAGAGTAAGGATAGTTGTAGAACCTACCTCATACGGTTTGTAAAGAGTTTATGGGTTGATATATGTACACGTACACAGAACAGCACTTGGATCAGTGACAACACTATTCAGCATCTGTGGATATTATTGAAGGGTTTGAAAGCTGTTAGTTCACTGCCTCAAGATTTAGTAAGTGGGATGTAGTTGCCCTCCTTGCTCTTGAATTTACCGAATTTTTGACTCATCTTTTCTTGTATATTCCCATCCACTCTTCCCACTGATGTTCAAGCTCCCATCTTGGCAGAAGAATTGGCCAGAGCCCTCCACATGTACTCACATCCTGCCATGTTGCCTTACTTTTTTTTGCCCATAAATGCATTGCTTCCTTCATTCTTTCTCTCTGTTTTTCTTGCTTTTTCCCCTGTCCTCCTTTTAACGCACGATGCCCTCCTTTTTATTCTAGTTTGGCCTGCATTTTCATCTTTTGTGCATTCTCTATTGTCCCTTTTCTCTCCCTTTCCCAATCATACTCATATATAGCATGAAGTCAGTATTGATGTACACACTTGTTTTTTAGCATATGGGGGAAAGTTTGTTTATAAGAGTACACACAGATAAATATCTATGTAGGAAAATGGGGGTGTACGTGCCTATACTACAAATGCCTGAATATCCCCATCTGTGTTTCTATATGTAGGACCCAGCATAAAGTTATGCTATTAAATCCACTCAAGTGTATTTTATTGATTCATTATATGAATTGAATAGAAAAGTCAAGTGATTTTCTCTTTTGAATTGGTTACTGCTTTGCTTGCAATAAAGAAATTGTCATAAGTTGGGTATTTTGTTTAAAAGAGCCCCCTATCTCTAATATCCAGAAAGCCACAGTCACAAATCAACATAGAAGCTTCCAGCTGTGCTCCTAATCCCATGCCCTAGATAAAAATACAGTTACAAGTTTCTCCTTCTTTTTCTGTGACTTCCAGGTATATAGTATCCACATGCTACTTATTTGGAAATGAGAAATAAAAGGACTTTTGCATTAGGAGTTAATAAATCATCTTTAAAGGCTTTCTTTTGGAAGGGCGAAATTTTAAAAATGACTTATGACAGACATTAGTGCTCTCTGGAATATATTGCCAGTTTCCAGCCTAGGTGTATGAAAAGACTGGATTTCTTTGCTCACCTTGAAATGAGAGGTAGCAATGAACTGCTTCTGACCAGGGAAAGGTGAGCAAAGGAAACATGGGCCACTTCCAGATGGAAGGCGGATGAGCCAGGGCTCCTTCCCTGTTGTCTGGTTATGGGTAGTGATACTCCAAATGGTGACCACTCAGTGTGTCCTTCAATAAGAATGACAAATGTCAGAGCTCCTAGCAGACTGGGGCACATTAGCTGTTTTAAACCTCTAAAATTTGGGGGTGGTGTTCAACCACAAAATAAGATCATAAAATAACCACAAAATAACTCAGTCTATCCTCACTGCTGAAGGATGAAGAGTACAGTAAGCTATAGGGGTAAAAGGCAGAAAACTGTACTTGAACAACAATTAAAATTTTTAAAAAACATTAAGAAAAAGAGTACAGTAAGCTTGGTTGTGTCTGTTTTTTGAATACAAGAATTGAATGGTGGAGTAACACATCAAATCTTTTCTGGAAAGAAAGACTTTCTTAAAGATCCTGAAACCAGGTTATGTAAATAGTGGCTTGCCTAACTCTACCAGTTGATGTCTTTGTTCTTTGGTAACATTTGTGTGGTATTTCCATAACTTAGTTCTTCATTCTCTCTTTTTTTTTTTGTATTTACAAATCCAGAGAGGTTAAAGCAAAGCCTGAGGTTATTTTTGGCAAACAGTTTTTCTGAACCTCTACTTTACCTTTTCCTTCTGAGTCACAGGCGTTGAATGTGATGGTGATGAAGATGGGAGGGTGAGAGGATGGCTTCACTGAGTTACAGCAGCACTCCCATTCCCGAAGCGTCTAACAGGACCCAGCAATGGGATGGGAAACGGTAAGAAAAGTTGAGGAAAAGAGATCTGATTGGTATAGCAACTGCTATATATTAAAGTTAAAGAAGGATGGATTAAATTCCTTCTAAAGAGAAATTATGTTAAGAATATATCTCTACTACATAAATAAAAACAAAAGAAATTGACTTCGACCTAAACATACCATGTGCAAATTCTAAAGCCATTTTCAGAGATTTTCAACAATTTGGAAAAAGCCAGTCAGTCAACAGATTCAACTGTCATTACCCAGTTTATTGCAGCCAAAATTTCTAGGTTTAAATGGCTTTTGGTTAGTCAATCAAGATCATTTAACATTTAAATGCAGTCATTTAACATTTAAATTGTAAGAATAAAAATATATGCATCTTTAATATGCTTTTAAGGGACCAGAAACTATGATTTATCTCTTTATCTCTCTATTCTTTTCATTTTGTAGGTGCTCAGTAAGTGTTGAGAGAGGAGGACTTCATGACCAGATAAGCAGATTAGTGAACTGATAAATGATGCAAGGACGTGTTGAAGTGTTCATAAACATTATCCACTGTAGCTCATCTGTTCTTCCCTTTTCCGTTCTGACCCTCCCTAGTCTGGCCTGAATGAGGTGGTCTGAGTGATCTTTCCAAAATACAAATTTATTCATGTTACTGCGTAACTTATAATCAATTGTTCAGGAATTTCTTATCACATAAGGTCAAGACCAACATCTTCATCATAGCCATAGTCTTGTGTGCCTTGATTCCTGCCTGGCCTGGGACCATAGTTTCTCTTGCTCCATTCACACCAGTCTTCTTTCAGTTCCTGGAATGTGCCAGGTTTCCTATAGCTATTTCTTATTTTGCCAGAGGTCATTGTAGCTCAAGTTCTCTCTGCTGGAAAGTTCTTCACCTTCCATTCACTTGATTTGCACCTATTTATCTTTCATATAAAAAAATAGGAATCACTCCCTCAACCTTGACAGAGGCCCCTTGCCCACTAGTCAGTTAAATTCCTTAGAGAATTGTCTCAGTTTCTCGACATTGTGTGATTGTAACATTAACATGTTAACCAACTGTGCTGTACACTCTGGAAACATGTTTATTTTTACGAAACATTGGATCCCCTGCAATCAGTGCACTGCCTAACTTAGGGTAAGCACTCAATAAACAGCTGTTGAAAAAAATGAAGGACTAAATGAATGTGTAACAAACACAGGATTAGATGTATAATGCTTCTTTGAAAACTAGCATCTCATATCCTTAAAAATAAATCTACAGTCTAGTAACTGGAATTTTTGCCACATTCATAAAGAATCTAAGGTAAACTAATAATTGAAAACTGCATTGCTGACCCTCTGAATTTGTGAGAAACGAGAAGGCCCAGAGTGTTGATGTAAAGGTGGGGCTTGTAAATTCCATCAAGGAAGATGAGAAAGTGGAAATGGTAAGAAAGATAACCATGGATTACTGTACAGTGAAGACTATCTCTACTCATCTTGTGGTATTTGTTCACGACGAAGGTCTTTTCCAGTGTTTAAGAACTGATCGTCCCAACAAATCTTGCCTTAGTATTCTCTCCTAGAATGGTGTGATCTATTCTTATTCAGATGGAATACAGGACTAATTAGCAGCCCCACCTGAACCATATGGATGCAGGATCTACAAATCTCTAAAAGGATTTATGTCATGAAAGAGTGTTAGTGGATAAAATATAAGATGTGTTTCATGTATTAGCTATTCTTATATTATGAAAATTCTACATGTCTATTAAGATTCTAATTTCTCTAGGGATTTTATTATAAATGGGATTTTTTTGTAGTTTGGGTCCTTTTAATAAACACACCTGTATAGTTGCATTACAATTTTGTAAAAATAAAAACAAAATACCTCATGCCAGGTGTGCCCAGCATTTGTACAATCTCAATACTGTACTACAGCTCAATGCTGTAGTTTTCAAGACACACAAAATAAAAGTTTAAGGCAAAAAAAAAAACCAGTACTTTTTGACAACTTAATAATTTGTTATGTTACAGTAATATTTCCACAACATCTAATAATGCCACTTTAGGCAAAAGTCTCTCAGAATTTCCATTATAGGAATTCTTTTAAGTTATTCTTAATCATAAACTTTTCAGTCAAATGAACAGTTTCTCTGCCCCACGTTTCTATAAGCCCATGTGTATGCTTACAGAAATGCATTTACATAACATAAATATATAACTAAGCTAACATTTGCACATTGATATGTACATGGATTTACAGCATGATGTGAACTAATCAATTAGAACTCACTAGTCTATAAAATAGCAGCCGCACACATCTGGCCTTCCCCGTTTTTGTATAAAAAAGTTTGTCGGGTCATAGCCATTCCCATTCATTGGTGTATCATCTAATAGTTCTGGTGTGCTGCAATGGCAGAACCGAGTAGTTGCAACAAAGTCTGTATCACCCACAAAGGCCACAACATTTCTGTATAAGCCTTTAAGACAAAAAAACGTCCAGCCTCTGAACTAAATCAGACTTGTACTTATGGTCTGAGTAGCAATGGAGAAAAGTTGGTTGTATGATAGGATGGTGTCTTCATACCTCGTTTCCATAATTACTATTTGGAAGGCTCCTTTTTAGCTCCTGTGTGAATATTATTCAATTAGTATCAAAACTGCCTCAGTGAATTCAATAATTATCATTATTTTCCAAAAGAATAATGAAAAATGTTTTGTTTACGATCAATTTGTGGAGTGTAAAGCACAATATTAGGCATTATTCTAAATAATGCCTATTAAAAACAAGAAAACAAACAAACAGGGTCATGAACCCTCAAGAAACAGTTTGATGAAAGAGTATGTAATTTGCACAAAAAAAAAACAAACCCTAAAATTAAATGTCCTGTGTACATCTTCTGTGTGGGTGAGTGTCTTTCCCCTGGGCTCTCATACCCCTCTCTGCTTGCATGTTAGTGTTCTCTGCCTACAATAGTGTGTCTATTCTTGTTCAGCTGGAATACAGGACTAATTAGCAGCCCCACCTGAACCATATGTACGCTGGCCCTACAAATATTTAGTATTGCAAAGGTATGTCCACCTATCTGCCCAAGTGGAAGGTGAACTCCTTAAGGGCAGGAGCTGATTTATTTCTGCGTCTCCTTCTGTGGTGCAAGTAATGAGTTCTGAATTTGTATTTGTTGAAAGAATGGATAAATGAATAAATGTAACGCTCGATGCCTTCTGTTCTGTCATCTATTTCTACTTATGACTATGGCTGATCTACAGAGCTGAATATCTTCAATATTCCCTTGGCTTTAATAAATAAAGTTATCTAGGAAGTTACTAAAGAATCCTTTTACAACCACTACCTCGCCAGGTCTTTTTCATTATACTTTCTGGAGTAATTAACTTTAAATATCTTAGTAAAAGTAGTATGACATATGTGTATGGATGAGTTAAATTTGACTAAGACTCTAGAGGGAGCTAATTAATTGAACAAATGTCTCAATATGAATCAAACTTATTGGGTTAATTAATTTGCACAAGACCTATGAGATATAACCTTTGGTTGGTGATAGTAATGGGATTAGAGATACGTGAAAAACTAAGGAGAGTTTAAGAGAATACAATGTGTTTCTATGGAAAAAAAGTATGAGAAAAGCAATCTTGGCAATGACCGGTACTCCATCACTAGGGCCTTTGACCTGGAGACATCTTGCTACCGGATCCAGTGACAAAGGCTACAGGTCTTGCCCGTCGAGCTTCTAGGTCCCACTCAGTGGGTGTGTTTTTCATAGATGATGCTGGTCTGTGAACCTGTGGCAAAAAAGTGAACCATTCTTAACTAAGCTAAAAAAGTTCTGTGAGTATGTCTGTATGTTAATAAATGTCTTCTCTTTGACAGGTTGTGGCTTAACATTTGCTTTTCCCATGACTTAATATTTGATAGAGAGGTTGCAGGGTGAAGACTCTCTCTAATGGGGGGGTTGTCACTGATATTTACCAGAAGGACCAGACTTGCACTGAAGGACCACATTGGCTTGGCATACTTGGGTAATTTGGAAGTGTTCACAGGAACTGCAGAGTTTGAAATGAGAAAACAAGGAGTGAGCAGCTGGGATTTAAGGAGATGTTGCCAGGGCTGGAGAGTTGGCGTCAGAGTAAAGGTAGCAATAGTGACATAAGTTGGCTGGAACTGGTACGGAAAGAGGAGGCTTACTCACACCTGAGCCTAGGCCCTAGAGCTTGGGCAAGTACTCCCTGGGACAAGAAACTTATACCACATGTGAGAGCATGGTGCAGAAAACGTGCTTTATTTCTAGAAGACTTGTAGATAATATGGAAAGCAACTGTTGAATATGGTTGTTTGTACACAAGTCAGAGCCAGAGATGTTTTATTTGTTTTTTTAGAATTTATTTTTATTTGATCTTTATTGCATTTTTCCATTACCATTTAGTCCCTTTAAACCCACCTCCCCCCAGTAATCACCACACTGTTGTCCATGGCCATGAGTCTTTTTTCCTTTTTGCTCAATCCCTGCACCCTCTAACCTCACTGTCCTGACCTGTCATCCTGCTCTCCATCTATGAGTCTGCCCCATTTTCCTTGTTAGTTCAGTATGTTCATTAGATTCCACATATGAGTGAAATCATATATTTGTCTTTCTCTGACTGGCTTATTTCACTTAGCATAATGTTCTCCAGGTACATTCATACTGTTACAAAAGGTAAAATTTTATTCTTTATTGTGGCCGAGTAGTATTCAATTGTGTAAATGTCCTATAGTTGTTTTATCTACTCATCTACTGATGGACACTTGGGCTGCTTCCATATCTTGGCAATTGTAAATAATGCTGCAGTGAACATAGAGGTGCTTGTGTTCTTCAGAATTAGTGCTCTGGGTTTCTTTGGATATATTCCAAAAGTGGGATTGTTGGGTCAAAAGGCAAATCCATTTTTAATTGTTTGAGCTATCTTGTTAATGCTTTCCATAGTAGCTACACCAATCTGCATTCCCACCAGCAGTGCAAAAGGGTTCCCCTTTCTCCACATCCTCATCAGCACTTGTTGATTTAGATAGCCATTCTTACAGGTGTGAGGTGACATCTCACTGTGGTTTTAATCTGCATTTTTCTGATTAGTGACTGTGAGCATCTTTTCATATGTTTATTGGTCATCTGTATGTCCTGTTTGGATAACTGCCTATTCAGGTCCTTTGCCCATACAATGGGCTAAAGATAGTTTATTCAATAAATGTTGTGAAAATTGGACAGATATGTGTGGAAACGTGAAACTAGATCACCTTCTCATACCACACACACACAAAATTCAAAATGGATCAAAGACTTAAATGTTAGACCTGAAACTGTAAAAATCCTAGAAGAAAACATAGGCAGTAAAATTTTGGACTTAGCTTATAGCAATATTTTTTTGGATATATCTACCCAGGAAAGGGAAACAAAAGACAAAAATAAATACATGGGAGTGCATCAGACTGAAAAGTTTTTGCACAACAAATGAAATCTCAACAAAACAGAAAGACACCCCACAGCATGGGAGAACACATTCACTGATACATCTGATAAGGGGTTAATACCCAAATTTATAAAGAACTTACAGAGCTCAATATCAAAAAAAAAAAAAAGAGAGACATTGTAAGTGACAGCATACTTCCCCCAAAGTAGAAAGTTCACCATGGCAGATGCTAACTATGCTAGACTGAAATGGAAAGATTGCAGATATATAGTCCTAGATCAGAGCTCATGAGAAAGATAAGTTAGCCAACCTAAACTACTAACAAAGAAATCACTGGATTCTGTTAAGATTCTTCACTGAGGGGAGGGCGTGATTAACAAGTTAATAACCAGGCCTGGGAAGGCTAAAACACTGCAAAAACAGGAAGCCACACAGAATCTTATACCATCTAGCCTTGGGAAGGTCTATGCTGTTCCCACTTACAGAATGACATTTCATCAGTGCCTATTTGGAGAAGAAAAGTATTCAGGCCCCTCCATCTCCTCATTATCCATCTTCTCTTTCTCAAAATATGAATCAGAAATGTTCCTAGTTCTTCCAATTGGGCAAAAACCCTGGTTGTCATCACTGGGTGCCAGAGAACAAAAGACACCATGACTCTATTTTCTTCTTCTATTACTTTCTAGAAATATTCTACCATATTTCACATGGTAGAAGTAGTTTATTTAAAAATTTTTTTCAAATTAAACAAATTGCCTATAGTTATTTTTAAGCGTTTGGTCAAAATGTAGTTTTATACTCATTCGTAAATCATCCAAATAAAAATAAGTGTAAATGAACACAAATTCTGGGTAGTACATGGCTTTTTCATGAGCTATGGGACCTGGTTGTATAACCCAAGATATTTCAGTTTAATGGCTGAGTAGTTAAAATAAGCAGTTAACTTACAAAGTCATTAAATAGCTTTATAAAGAACTGTTCTGATTGAATTTGCCAAACCTCTTAATTAGCTTCATCCAGTAATGATGTAGCAAGCTGGATTAAAAGAAAGAGAGAAACAAAGAGAGAGACAGAGCTTCTTAAGTTCATTTTGTCTGCTGTAATGGAAGCAAACTCATTATTTTTAGTAAAACAATAATAATTCACATTTATTGAGCCACTATCCTGTGCATGAAACTGTACAGAGAACTTTATATACAGCATCCCACCAGTTTCCTATTAGAGCGCTCTTAGATATTAACACTGCTTTAGAGATTAGGAAAATAAGTTTCTCTCTGACTTATTTTGTTTACCATAATACTTTCAAGATCCATCCATGTGGTCACAAATAGCAGTATTTCATCTTAGAGCTGAGTAGCATGCCACTGTATATATGTACCACATACAAATCACGTATCATAGAAATGTTCATTTGAAACCTATATAATAGTATTAACTAATGTCGCCCCAGTTAATTTAATTAAAAAATAAGGTTTGGCCTATGTATTCTTTTAAGGTGACAGAGGCACTCAGAGCTGTATTATGACTTTAATAAGCCCCAGTCACTTTTGTTTTTGTGGGTCCCTTTTCCGTTAAAAAAATGATAAATAAAAATTTAATGCATGAGTATAAGTGCAATTATTTTCCAGGCTGGATTCAGTATTACATATTGATTATTATTCCATGCAATCATTTATTTATGATTTTAAGACAAAATAAAATTAAAATATATTTTTTAAAGATTTTATTTATTTTTACAGAGGAAAGCGGGAGAGAGAGAGAGAGAGACATCAGTGTGCGGTTGCTGGGGGCCATGGCCTGCAACCCAGGCATGTACCCTGACTGGGAATTGAACCTGAGATGCTTTGGTTCTCAGCCCGCACTCAATCCACTGAGCTACGCCAGCCAGGGCAAAAAAATTAAGATATTTTTGAGTCTCTAAAAATATCATGGGCCTGAAGCACCACACCCACTGTACCTAATAAGTTGGGCCTGTAGACATGGCCCTCACACTCAGGCTTATGCAGTGAGTTAAAAACTACATCTTTCCCCTGGACTCCCCTCCTCTTGACCACCATAAAATCACCAACCTCACATGTTTTTCCACTTCTCCAAAATTTAACAAATATATGAATATAACAACTTTAACAGCATAAACTCTGTAAGTTCATGGAACTCCCATTTCTTTGCTTCCAAGACATACAACTCTAGAATTAATTCAGGAATATACAAAGAAGATTGTCATAGTATTTGCAGTGCTGCGAAGTAAAAATGAATGTTTTATTCACAGAAAAATCTAAGAACCATATGATTTCACTCATATGTGGGGTATAAAACTGAAACTCATAGACACAGACAACAGTGTGGTGGCTACTGGAAGGAAGGGGGTGGAGAGGTAATAAAAGGGAAAGAGAGCCATATGGTTGCAGAAGATGACTGGATTTTGGGTGGTGGACACACAGTGCAATACACAGATCACGTATCATAGAAACGTACACTTGAAACCTACATGATGTTATTAACCAACATCACTCTAATAAATCTAATAAAAAATAAATGCTTTGTTCATAATCGTTTGAACTCTTAAAGCCATGAAGAGCAAAGATCTCTAACTTATCTTTATTATTCATTTCTGTATTATTGAAATAATAATACAGAAACTGCCTGCAGGTGCATGCGCTATTTAAAAGGAATTGTATGTGGCTTTTATATTTTACTAATGTAGTGAAGATGTATAAATAGTTGCACATGACAGATAATTTGTTTAAGCCTACACATTATTGTGCTCACAAGCATCTGGATATCAACTACTTGGCAAAGGAGCCAAAGGAAGTTCTTGTTAACAAAGTACTACAAAGTCATTTGCAAAATGCTGCGTGGTGAATATTTAAAGCATAGAGGATAGTGTTAAATTTTTGCTAATGTGTCTTGGCTGGTGTCACTCAGTGGACTGAGTGCCGGCCTGCAAATCAAAAGGTTGGTCTGATTCCCAGTCAGAGCACACGCCTGGGTTGCAGACCAGGTCCCCAGTAGGGGGCACATGAGAGGCAACCACATATTGATGTTTCTCTCCTTTTCTTTCTCCCTCCCTTCCCTTTTCTAAAAATAAATAAATAAAAAACATTTAATTTTTTCTTACTAATGTTTAAGATTTAAATTAAACAATGAAATTCAGGGAAAATGTAGCTATGCTTGACACTCATGTAATGATGTGCTCAATATTAATAGTTCTTAGAACTTGTTTTTACCTTCTATCACTTTCTTTTTAAAATAGAAGAGATAAAAACGCATGTATTATGTAAATTAACATTTTTCACTTTAGACAAAACTATTAGAAAAGCATTAAAATCTTTATTTCTATGAAACAATACACACATTCTCGTAATAGCACATTCTTTTAAAATTCTGGGATAAATTATCATTCTCTTGTCAGGTGCTATGAAATCTGCTCATCCATGGAGAAGGTTAAATGGCCTATTGCCCTCATAAATGTTGGCCATTATTTCTGTTATATTCTGTGTATCACTCAGCTTGGTGGTGGACAGACCTGTTTGCTACTCCTTGCAACACCCAGACCACTGTTTTTCCCTGACTGTTTCAATATTCCAGCTTCTTTGAAACCAATGTCTTCAGTACACAACCTCTTACCTTTTCTTGTTGCTACAATTTTCTACCTTTCATTCTTTTTTTTACACCTAGATTTCCACAATCCTATAAATAAGGGAGATCTGTTAACCCTGGTACCTTTTCGTTGCTCATGCTCTTGTATTTTCTTACCTAACTCAGGACCCATGATACATCGCCCCATTCTCACTCCTCTCTTACATTGTTGGAAAAGCCCAATCTTGGATGAACTCAGTTCACCACATACTAAGTCTCATGTTCAGACACTTGAGCAGCTGCATATGGCAAGTTAGTAACACACAATGTCATGACCAAAAAACTCAAGTGGACCCCTCAAGCTCCAGGGAATTCCTACCACATTTACTTAGGCAGCGTTCTCTTCCTCACTATGTTGCACAATGGCTTCACACCTTCTTAGCTGTACTCAAATATCCAAAACTCCTCCCTCTCACTCTCCGCTGGTTATTTTGCTTCTCATTCTCCAGGGGAAAATAGAAACAAAAAGATAAGATAGAGCTTGTGCGTGCTCCTATCAACAAATCTGAAATCCGACATTCATTCAGGTCTGATAGCAGTGCAGAGCTTCTATGCCCTCTTGTCTATTCAAACACATAACTGCAGTAATTTTCCCCATTTGTTTCACACCATGGCTTTTTCCCTGATATAGCCTTATCCCCTACAGCAAACAAAATACTATAACATAATTCATTAAAAATCAACCCAAAACCCTCTTGACTCTGCACGCTCTTACAATGACTGCTTAATACACTTGCTTTCAGCAAATCCACTCAAAGAAAGATGTCTATACTCAAAGTTTCCAGCACCTTAATTCATTTTTGGGACTCATATTAGCCCCAATCACTTTACTGAAAGAACTCGTTGAGCTAAAGACTCCAATGGCCCACATGTTGCTATATGCAAGGATCACTTATCAGTGTCCACTTAACTCCTCAACAGCATCTGGAACAGCTGTCCATCCTTGTCTCCTTAAAATACTGCCTTTACTTGGCTACTTGAATATCACTTTGTCTAGTCAGCCTCCCACTTCTCTGGCCATTACTTCCTGGTCTTCTTTGCTGGATCCTTCTTATTGTCTCTGCCTCTAAACTTCAGCGTGCCTGGCCCCCACCTTTAGACTGTATTTCTCCAGTCTGTATGCTCACACCCTTAGGTGGCCTCATGCATTCATGACTCTAAATACCACCTACACACTGGCTGTCCGGTCTATATCCCTGTTTTAGATCTATTCCTAAAGTCCAGACTCACCGCTCTGAGCACTTACTCGACATTTCCACTTAGATGTTTAAAAGGCATGGCAAGTTTATTATGTTCAGTAACAAACTTCTGGTTTTAATCTCCCATATATGTCCCTCACACAGCCTTCTGCGGCTTCATAAATGGCAATTTCATTCTTTACGCTGTTCAGATACAAACTATGAAATCCCTGCTGACCAGCCCCCTTCCTTCACAGTCAACATCCAATCCATCCACAAATGTTTTGTTTCTGCCTTCAAAATGTCTAGAATCCTTCACGCTCACTGATTCTATTGTTTAGTCCAAACTTAAACTCTGTTATTTGGACTGTGAAAGTCAATGCTCAATGTTCTTTCTCTGTGCACTTATTCCTGCCTCTCTACAGCCTATTTTCTACACATGTGAATTTATGTGTAAGAGGTGCTTCCGCTTCTACCTCCAGCCATGTGAGAGCTAAGCTTGCCCTCTGGGGAGGAGGCCTGGACACCAGATATATCCCTATCTATCTTTCTTTCTCTTTCTTTCTTTCTTTCTTTCTTTCTTTCTTTCTTTCTTTCTTTCTTTCTTTCTTTCTTTCTTTCTTTCTTTCTTTTCTTTCTTTCTTTCTTTCTTTCTTTCTTTCTTTCTTTCTTTCTTCTACAATCATTCTCTGATTAATCATTTTGAATTTTTTAAAATATTTATGTATTTATTTTTAAGAGAGGGGAAGGGAGGGGCAAAGTGAGGGAGAGAAACATTGATGTGAGAGAGAAGCATCAATCAGTAGCCTCTGTACATGCTGCAACTAGGGACCAAACCCGCAACCCAGGCACATGCCCTGAACAGGGATCAGACCAGCAACTTTTCACTGTGCAGGATGGTGCCCAACCAACTGAGCCACATCGGTCAGGGCAGTCACTTTACATTTCTTAAAGTCACTTAAAATTAATGTTATTCCTAATCAGAGTAATCTATGCATGTGATTTATTTCTCAGTATTATAGAGATTTGAATCTTTCGACTGAATCTAAACCTTGAAATCTATACTGAATAGCTAAACCCTGCTTCTCCTAAGCTGCACCACCTCAGAGGCAACAATGTTTAACCTTTGAAACTGTTTTCACCAGCAATTATTTCATTATGAACCAAGAATATAAACAGACTGATGTTTTCTGATTATGCGATTCCAAATGTACCCTCCGAGTTCCTGCTTTGAGGATTTGGGTCTCTTACAACTCAGCCCCTCCTCCCCTTCTCATAGGTGCTATCAGGTTTTATCACTGTTTCCAGCTGAATGAATAAATAGCACATGCATGATTATGTTTAGGTAAATATTTTGCTCTGGAGAGACACGTAGGATAATTCTTATTTTATTTTTCTTCTCTTACAGGATTTTCTTTTTCCCTAAAGTTTTAATTATCTCGCTTTCTCATCTATAACCTCATTTTTTTTGAACAGTCATGATGCCAGGAATTCTACTGAGACCATCTCTCTCTTTACTTTTTTCTTTTTCTCCAAAAGATGTCCCTTCTGCAGTCCTCATTCCCCTGTTCTAAATTAAATGATAGGCTTTGGGGCAAAACAATTTATTTAAAGTTTATTTGATTAACCATGCATGGTTTTATGAGAGGACTAAATAAGCCATAAAAGAAAATACTTTATCAACTTAAAAGAACTGAAAATGTGTGATGGTATCATTACTAGTAAATTTGTCATGTTGAGTTTCAAACCAACTGCATAAATGCAAGGTACGAAATTCAAGACTTTAGAAAGAAGGAACAGATCTATCAATAACTCTGACTGGCCAACCCAGGTCCATGCATGGCTGGGAGGTATCACACTGCGTTCAAAGGATCATGGGCCTTGTAATGGAAGACCTGGATTTGAAATGGAGTTTTTCCTAACTGGTATTAGTTAAGGCATTTACGCCTTCCAAATTTTAATTTCTAAAATATACTGTAATAGCAATAGCTGTTTATAATTAGGATAACTGAGAAATTTATCTGCTGTAACAAACCCGGTGTCTATAGTTTAAATTTTTTTCTTGTATATGTAACAACTCAATATGGTTGTTCCAGGTGTGTGATCAGCTCTCTTTTATGCAATCCATAAACCCCAGTTTTTTTCTACATTGTGACTCCCAATTTCATGCAGCAGTGTAAGAAGGACAGGAGACAGAGAAGGGCACACACGCTGCTTAAAAGCCTTGGCCCAGAAGTGGTATCTCACTTCTACTCGCGCTGCATCGGTGATAAATAGTCACACCTAAATATCAGGAGTGAAGGAAGGCTGAGAAATACAGTTTTTCCCTAGATAGTCACTTTCTAACAACTATTTATATCACAAAAAGAAATACAAATTCTGGTGGCCAGGTAGCTGTCTTCTCCATGCAAATTCACAGGTGTTAATGGGATTCAAATTTGTCAACACACCTAAACCTATGTCATTAAACTCTAACTTGTAATTAAAATATCAGTTTCATGTATGAGGGTGCATGTGTGTGTGTTCAATGTAAATATTTCATTATTAGGACTACATACCTGACTAAGTATCAACCAAGCAAACACTTATTTGTTCAATTTAAGTCAACAAACATTTATAGAAATCTATTACCTTCCAGGTGCTATATTGGGCACCAAACACACAGGAGACAGAAGGAAGTATCCCCTGCCCATGTTGTCCCAACAAGCAAGAGTACAGGGGACAAATAACAAATTGGCCCCAATACTAATGTGATATGTCATAAATATTCAGGAAACTGGTATTCTGTGTTGCATTAGAAAAATAAAGTGTACTTAGGAAGCAAAAATGAAAACTACTGGGACAAAGTTGACATCATATAACAAATTCTCATGCATCATGAATATCCTTCCCAAAATTAAAATTCAGATTCCTAAAATTATTTCACCGCTCACATACTCTCCTATGAAAATGTTATGGAATATTGACATTTGAGGATTTCATGAATAGACTTTTCCCCTCACAATTTCATCGCAGTACATGAGTCAGGAATATAATGAGTTTTCCTGTGACTATTCTTTTTATTTTCTCTTGTGATTTGACTTGAATTTAGATTGAAAAGCTGATATTTTTCAGCAAAGTATCTTGAAAACCTTTCTTATTTAGTACACTGTGGGGAACAAGGAAAAAAACAGCATCTATTGACACTGCGAAATCAAGCACCCTAGCATGGGTATTTGAACATTTTTTTTATTATTTATTTAATAAATTTCTCACTCAGCCCCAACCTTCCCTCTATTAACTGAGGTATCAATTCCAAAAACAATAATTATAAAGATTTATTTCATTAGTGAGTTCCCTGAAGGACATGCTCTTGAAAATATCTTAATTTCTTTCTTGGAACCACTTTTATGCCAATATGGTTCACACTTTCTGCCCTAAAACTCACCCCAGGGGTGCAAACATACCTGGGAGATATCGCAAGTTCAGTTCCAGACCACCACAATAAAACAATAAATATTGTTTTGCAATAAAGTGAGTTGTAATCTTTTTGCTAGTGGAGGGTCTTGTCTTCAATTTGTAAAAAATGAAACATCTGTCAAATGCAATAAAGCCAAGTGTAATAAAACGAGGTGTACTATCGCATTCAATCCTGGTTAGTAAAATATCAGTTATAATTACTCCTAATCCACTTCCACCTCATCATCCATTTTAATGTCCAAGGCCTGTATTCATTCATTTATTTATTTATTTATTGCTGGTATAATCAAAAACTATTTAGTTCAGTGACAAATTTTTAAAAACTGATTTAATTAGACTGTATTGGACAAGATACTAAATTTTTGTTATCCGTCACTCTGGATTTTGTTCCTAAATAAATCCAGGGTTTTGTTTGGTTTTGTTCTGTTTTGTTTTAGGAATGCTATACATGTTCACCATTGAGGCCACAGCTTAAAAAAAACAATTTTATTATGATCAAATGTTCTCTCAAAATAGTGTTCCTACCTTTTACCTGCTAGACAGTAAAATGACTCCCTGCAGTGTTCCTTTCACCTTTCCCTTTAGCAGGAATTTCTCCTAAGCTGGGGAGATAGATGAAACAGCCACGCTGTTAAAAACAGAATTGAGACTTAGGCCACCTCTAGTTCTTCCTCTTTACAAAAGAAAGTTCTTTGAAAAATCAATCTGACGATCCTCTGACCCCACTGATAAGCAAAAGAAAAGCGCAGGAAGATATGTCCCGCCCGAAGAAACCCTTGCTGGGAGGCCCGGGGTGACAGGACAGGGCGGAGTGGAAGCGCTGGTCAGGACAGAGGCCCGAATACATTTTCATGTACCTAGGACAAGCTCCTCTACTCTGTGTTTCTCCAATGGTTCTCCAATTTGCTTTGAGAGTTGATAATAATAATAATAAACACAAGCAGACATTTGCAAAGCACCAACAATTTCTTTTATTTCATTTGATCTACTCTGAGGAAGGGAGGCTGCTTTACCCTCAAATTATAGAAGAAATGGAGGCCTACACAGAGGCAGTGAGAGAGTACAGGGTGTGGTCACATAGCCTTCTTGTCACGTGTTGTCATCGATTACTTATTTCATCTCTTTGTAAGCCTCTATTTCCCACACAGGAAATGAGGATGGCAGTAGTTACCTGGAAGGATTCTTAAGGTAAATTGGGATATGTACAGTTTCTGGCTTAATGCTCAAATATGGCAACTGTCTCTAACAATAATGCTAAGCTTGAAACTTTCACTAAAGCACATAAAGATGTCTTAACACAATTTTTCAAATTAAAAAAAATTGTGAAGAGCTGCACAGTTATCTACATAACTAAAAGAAACAAATCATTTTATTCTGAAGGTTTCAAAATGACACAGGGACCATTTCTTTTGTAGTTCATGTGCCATTTCTTCTTTGGAGTCAATATTCTCTGTTTGTTTGTTTCTTACAACGCTCAGCTGTCATTTCAAATTAAATTATTTGTATTATTTTTCAAAGTTAAAAAATAAAAAACTGACAAATATTGTTGATTTTATACTATTGAACCTACCAAATTTGTACAGTGTACAGTATGTATTTTTAATTTAACTTTAAATTTTATTTAGATAGATATGTAATGGCAAGAATGGAATGAAGGTTCAAAGAGACACAAATCAACTGATTCTAAATTTTGTTTCATCATCATAAGCTATTTTTTTTTGCCTGAGTTATTTTGTAGCAACATTGGCTCTTTGAGAATAAAACCATTCATTTATTCTAAACCACAAATAAATGCATACACATAAATAGTAATATGACAATAAAACCAGAGGTAAGTATAAAAGTCAGTTTTGTACTGCTTCTAATAAAAGCAATACATACAATTCTTATCATTTTAATTTTAACTTAAAAATATATGTGTTTGTTTATTTGCCAATATATTGATCTAGAGATGCAAATACATGGCATTTTCTTTAGATTTAAATAAAGTTTTTCATTGTCTCTCTTACAAGAATAAAATCCAAAATACATCATTTACAGTTCTGATTTGGGGGGGTTTATTGTTGTTTATTTAGTCTTTTTTCTTTCTTTATGAATGTATTTTGGTATCACTTGTATCCCTCTCATTTCCTTCCCTCCTTCCAAATATAATGGGAGCTTGAAGAGGTAGGTGAAGCAATCTGGATTCTGAACTTGATTACAATTCAGCACTTAATTATAATTATTCAATTATTATAGTTTCATCCTACTTTTTAGTTCTCTCCATCACCAAGTAGAATTATTTTAATACCCACATCCATTAACACTTAACAATAGAGTAAACTTTGGTTTTATATTATGGCAGTTTACAAATATTGCATCAAGTTAGGCAGTCACTGAAAAGTGCAGTTGGCGTATACAGTGTGGGAACAAATCCAGTCTTGAGTATCTCACCCTAACATGAGAGGGAACAGAAGGACACAGCCATTGCAAGGAGAAGCCTGCTGCTGGGAGCAACTGGTGACTATTGTCTTCAGTCAGTGCATTTCAAGGAGAGAATAGAAAATATTCAATTAGGTTAAGAGGTCAGATAAAAAGGCATTTACTGTAATTACTTTTAAAGCCTTTATAAATTTTAGAAAAAAATTAATTTTAAAAGACAAAATGCCCATCAGAGAGTGATCTGGATTGACCTAATGGACATAAGTGTGAATATCTGGTTAACCTACAACAAAGTTTAAGGTAAGTTAGATACCTAACTGATTGAAGCAGGAATAGCAATTCTACAATGGATCATTTAGCAAGTTGGGGAGATTGAATGTGTTAGTTTCAGACTGAATAATTCTAATATAGTTTAGATAACAATATCAGTCTTACTTTCTGAGGTTTATAGAAAATGGGAAGAAAACACTCAAAATAAAAAGTATGTTCTCACTAGATATTACTATCTTTTATTCCCATTTTCTCTTTCTCTTCCTTTTCCCTTTCCTTCCTTCTTTCCATCCTTTCTTTCTTCCTCATTTATTTTATTTTATTTCATTTTATTTTATTTTATTTCTCTTTCTTTGCCTTTTTCTCCCTTCTCTGACAATGTTGGAGCACCTTATGACCTCATATCTCAGTTCTCTTACATCTCATCTTCTTCTTCCATAGTTAACCCTAGGCAAGTTCATCCAATTTCAATGGCTTGAAGGTACTGAAAAGTCCCTAATTTAAACCTCCAGACTTGCGCATTATCTAGAAATCCAGGACAACCCATTTAGGTGCACAATGGTGATCATAAACTTAAAGTGTCCCTAGATGAATTTATCACTTCAGCTTCATTTCAAAACCAGCTCCTGTCTGCCTTCCTCCTGTCTGTCTCACAGAGTTTCTTCTTTCTCCAAATACTACTATCATTCTCCCAATTGTTCAAGCCAAAACTAATAGACCCATCCTTTACTTTCTCTTTTTCTCAGCCTTATTTCCATATTTCCTATTGGTTCACCTTCAAATTAAATCTAGAGAGCTGGCTGGTGTGGCTCAGTGAATTGAGTGCCAGCCTGAGAACTGAAAGGTGGCCAGTTTGATTCCTAATCAGGGCACATGCTTGGGTTCCCAGCAGAATCTCACACTGGGGACTTGCAAGAGGCAACCGATGAATGTATCTCTCACATACCGATGTTTCTTTCCTTCTCTCTCTTTCTCCCCCCTTATCCCTCTCTCTAAAAATAAATAAATAAAATCAAAAAATAAACCCATGAAATAAATATAGAAACTAAGCATTTCCTCCTTATTCTACAATTACTCTCCTCATCTAAACTACCATCATTCTGTCCACACCTGGATTATGTCAGTTTCCTTTTAATCAGCATTTCTGTTTTCACTCTTACCTTCTTTCAGCGTATAAGTCAGCATAATTCTTTAAAAAATAAATCATACATAGTCAGTCCTCTGTTCAAAATTATAAGTGGTTTCCCATACCATATTAAAATAACGTCCAAAAATACTAACATATGAATATATGTTAATATGCCAGATTAATATCCATGGCCCTTACCATTTCCTTCAATTCTAGAATGCCAGAAGTCCAGTATTTCTCTGACCTCACTTCCTACCATGCTTGCTTTCATTGATTGTTCTAAAGTCACAAGATTCTTCTTACTACTTGTGAGAAACACGACACATGCTCTGCCCAGGCCCTTGCACAGACTGTTCTCTACCCAGGGCATTTCTCCCCCACATATTCACTGTCTATGATAAACTATTGCCGCTCTGGAAATAACTCAGCCACTTTATCCAAAAATTGCTCTCTTGAAACTTTCTGTCCCTTTATCTCCTGTACTTTTCATCATGACTCTCATCACTACCTGGCATTATATTTATATATCTATTTTATTATTTCCCTACTGTCTGTCTCTCCAAATTTAAAATAAACTCCATGAGAACAGGATTTTTTATTTCATTCACAGGTGAATCCCAGAGTCTGAGACAGTAACTGCCATATAGTAGACTTCCAAATAAACATATTTTGAATGAATAAATCCAGTGATAAGAAAAGGCAGAAAAGAGTGTTCTATAATGCCTCAATTAGACTGTAAAGAGGAAAAACCATAAACAAGGTGACCTTGATTTCCTACTGCTGTAACCTTACGTGAGGGTCTAGCATAATGCCAGTTCTAATTGATTACATCAAGTGGTCCAAAGTAAGGAGCCAAAAATGAGCAAGGCATTTCTGATGAACATTGAGAACCTAGTGTGAGCTGGATACTTGGCTGAATATTGGGCATCCAGAGATTATTCAGAAATGCTCCGTGAGTTCCCAAGGTTTATAGTTGAAACTACATAAATAAATATAATGCACTGTGGTGAGTAAAAAAAATGTAAATATCAGTACTGTAAATACTTTATAGGACCCAAATTGGGATGAGATCATTCTGTGCTCAATATAGCTGAATTGGAGAGGGCTTCACTTAAAACTCTATAATTAAGTCTTTTTAACTTCTTATAAGTTGACTTAATTAATAAAACATAATTTAGTCTTAGAAATTATAGTTTATTCTATTGAAAACCTTATTCTAATAATATTTCTTCTCCTTGACAGATTAGAGACAAATAGCTTTCGTACCAGTCTACCCTAAGGAAATGTCAAAAAAGAATAGTGCAGTTAGCGAGGTAGAGTACATGTCAGAAATCTGACATCATGAGTTTAAATAATTTGTAATACTCACACAAAACTCATCAGGCAATTCTGAATGCTCCAGTGACTTTGGTTGCTTTATGTGAGGCATTCAGCTCAATGGAGCAGATAATATAGGTTGAAACAGATTTTTAAGAAGAAAAAAAGTAAAAGTATTTTAATGACATCAGTTTTTCTATAATCTTTGAGAAAGTATTTTTAGATGTGGTTGATCAAAAACAAAATTATTTTAAACTCACTTTAAAATACTACTATGTAATTTTTTTCTCTACCTTTAGCTTAATTATTTTGTCTAGGCACTTGAAGTAAACGTTTGTAAACTGGTAGATGGAGTTAGTATATATAAAACAAATTAGGATCATAATAAAAAATATGTAGCTCAAAATTATTTCTTCCACTCATCTCTCTCTCTCTCTCTCTCTCTCTCTCTCTCTCTCTCTCTCTCTCACACACACACACACACACACACACACACACACACACAGATTTTATTCGTTTAGTTAAACTACGTTTTCAACAGCTTTAAATTTATATTGAGCAGCTTAGGATACCAGAAAAGTTGCAAAATCTCATAAATTATTGTACATACTCTCCTAGCTCGTACTTAACATTTTTGGCACATGAAACAAAAAAGTCCTTTTTCTACCATTAGAGATTAATTTTTAATTCACATATTCCAGGTAGAGTGGCATGTGTTCAAATTTACCCTCCAGCATAACTGACTGGCAATAAAAACCTTCTAAGAGCAGATTTCAACATAGCTCTGGGCCTCTGGAAGGAGGCTTGAAGTCACCTGACTAGGTGAAAGAAAGGAACAAATCGGAGCGATAACTGAGCATAAGATTTATCTCTTTCACAAATTGGCTTAGGAAGACATCTAGTCTAAAATGTATTACTTTTAAAAAGTGCCCTTGAGAAACCTCTGGGCTTAGTCATAGCCAATACTTAAAGCAAACTATATATAATTTCTGGTCATTAAAACTCTTAAAGCGTTCTGGCAGAGGATTTCGACTTCTGATCAGCTGGATGGTATCCCTGAGTCAGGAAATGCATTGGTGGGCTCAGTCCTTTAAAAATGAATAGGAGAGAAGCCCCACTGCTTACCTTTTTGAGAGGGGTTATGGCCAATATTGACTTTTAATCTGAGGTCCTCTGTTGGTTGTTTTGCTAACAGACATTTGCACTTCTAACATACTGAAAAGCCTCAGTTTTATTCTCATATCCATCTGCTTGCCTCATGTGACCAGAATTCTTCCAGAACCAACACAAACACAGTAGTGTCACCCTTCCTTCCATTTATGGGTTTAGAGCAGAGCATGTAATCCAGTTTCAACTAATAAGACCCGGGAGGAAATCTGGTAGGAGTTTCTGGAAAACATTTCTTCACTCCAAAATAGTCACCAAGAAGAAATGATTCTTTTCCCCCATGAAACACTGTGGTATCTTCAACAAAAGGATGGATCTGTAACAGCCTCTTTGCAATTAAAAAGACTCTCAGCCTGAGGGGATTATACTAGTAGGAGGCAGGAGAACGCAGAGATAAAAGGAACCTTGCCCCAGATGACATCATTGATTTACAAAATTAACCAAATCTTAAACCATTCTATCTCTGAACATTCGATTTTTTTCCTGCTGGCATGATTATTTTCTTATTATTAAAACCATTTCTGTTACTTAGAGCCAAAACCACTTTATCTATATAAAAATCAAAAGGAAGGATCATGCAGAGCAATTATTTTTAAAATATGTTATTAAATTACAAGAGGGCACAAAACCCAAGTTTATTCACTACACTTCAAACTGAGATTTTTTTTTTATTCCCAATTCTCACACCCAGATAAGGAAATATATTGCAAACACGTTGCAGCTGCTGAGTGACTCAGCTTGGCAGGTTTCCCATCTGGAATTATGTGCTGCTCTGAGTACCTCTCATCAAACATTTACACCAGGAGAATAAACATATGCATTCAACAGCTATCCATTGGACACTCATTATTGAAACCAGGGATTATGCAGGATATTGCAGAAGCCTAAGGAATGATCTCTGCCTTCAGGGTGCTGACCATGAAGGTAAGAGAAGGTATGAATAAATAAAAAGTAAAAATACAAAAAATAAAACCAAATGCTAAATGAATGGTGTCAGAACTAAATCCTACAAACCGAAAGAACAAAATTAGCATGATATGGAGCACTCTGTAGAGATGACGGAATTTATATTATGCCTATTAGACAAGTTGAATAAGGAGGTTCAGAAAGGAAAAGGAAAGATTTTTCAGTGCTATTTTTCAACTGTACATAGTACTGTCTTGGACTGAGCAAGGTATGTCTAGAGAATATGAAACTGAAAGATGATTTAAGAGAAGAGTCAAAAATAAGAGAAGCACACATGTGTAAACTGTCTCGCAAGCCTGGAACACTGGGCTAAGAAATGTGACCTTGATCCCATAGGTAAGAAAGTAAGGGCAGGTTTTGAGCATACACAATGGTGAAAATAATGTTTTTGAAAAAGATACTTGGGATCTGTATGAATGATGGGTAGAGAAGAACTAGAAGCAGAATGCCAGTGAATAGGTCATTGCAAACATCTGTTCCCACGAGAAAAAGCTAAAGTCATAATTCACATCATTAAGCAAGCTGTCACTAAATAGAACTAAATTGACTTGAAAGAAATTGACAACTCAGTTAAAAGAAGAAAACGCAGAGCAAGTTATTAGACACCATGTAGATTAATAAGCACGATATTGATTGATTCTTCCCTCTTGGAAACTACTATTATTGTGATAGAACTTAATGTTCTATATGAAAATTTCTATTTGATACAAAGAGAGGAAGGGAGATCTATGGCATATGGGCCTTCATTCCATTGTTGGTGTTAATTCGTGGTTGTCGGATCTGACTGCACTAGTCAGGGGAAATACTGCTTCATTGTTCCAGAAACAACAGGAATAACCTTCATTAACCGAGTTGGAAAACAAGAATGTCACTTTTTCTTACTAAGATTTTTTGTTATTACTTACAGTGCTTAATTATAAGATTCATTTATTCAGCCTTTGTTTTTAGTCTTTCATTACGAAGTTCATTTAATCATATAAGTACTCGTTCATTCATTTACAGTTGTATTCAAAACATATTTATTGAGTGCCTCTTCTGTACTAGCCGTTCAGTGCTTATTACCAGAGATACTTTAAGATATGAATAAGACAACCTTTTTCCCTCTTTGGAGTTCATAATCTAGTTCGGGAAGGATCTCATGAGCTATGAGCTACCAAAGCCTATAATTGTGATAATGCTTATAATGCAGTCAACAAAGGCTGCTTTGAAAGCATGCAGGAAAGAAAATGAACTTATCCTAGAAATCCTCTCAACTAAAAGGAATTTCTCTTCAACTTCTATCACTTAATAGCTATGCTATCTTGAGAGAGTTAATTAGCATCCCTCTGCATCACTTTTTTTCAACTGTAAAATGTTACTTCCTTTGTGGGGCTGTTCTAAAGAGTCAATTTCATACACTGTGTGTGTGTTGTTGTGTGTAGAGACTGCAACTAGTCAACCACCCACTCAGTGAATGTTAAAAATTATTATCATTATGTTTATTGTCATAATCATTATGCTGACTCGTGAAAATGAGTAAGGGTTGTTTAAGAAACTGAGGTGGTAAGAAAGGGGTGTCACTGCCTGCAGAAGGAAGAGCAGGTCTAATTGATGGGTGTGGAAGGGGGAAATTAAGAGCAGAGCCTATGCAGGAAGGAAAATATTTTTCAAGATATCTATAAGTAAGAGATTTTTGCGGCTGCATCATTTTTTCTCAATAACCAAGGGCTTGCTGCTTTCTCCTCCCTTATCTTAGTGGATCCTGTTCCCCAAGCACCAACCTCTGTGTCTCACCCAACTGTGGCAACCAAAGCATGTTTCTTTGTGTTTACTGTATGGTGCGAAAGTGACCCTAGTTCTAAAGTTAAAATAAACTCTCAGTGAGTTTAGAAATTCCATTTGGAAATCAAAATGCTAAAAACCTTCCTGGGTATGACTTTAAAAAAATTAAAATATAACTGACATATAATATCATATTAGTTCTACACATACAGTTAATGATTTGATATTTGGGTATGTTGTGAATGATTACCACAATAAGTCTGGTTAACATCCCTATCCTCCTAGCTATGATTTTTTCTTGAGATGAGAGTTTTATAATATCTACTTCCCTACTGTGCACTAATTTTAACCAGTCTACTTCCAGTTCAAACTTAAACATCCCCAAATCATATGCAAATAGTTATCTATATGCACCTGTTAAACTTTTTTTCTTGGGAAGTATCTGTATGATTTATCACATTTTCAAATAAGTCTATGATCCACAACATCTGCTCTAAGAATTAAAGTTGTTCCTGGGTCGCCCTTCACCACGACAGTAGATAATAGCATAATTTTCTACCAACTTTAAAATGATTCATATAGCTTTTATCTACTTAGGTTTTCAGTGTATGGTATGTTCTGGGGCATTGCATTCCAAAAGAATATTCTCCATTATAAAAAGTAAAAAGTAATTATTTTCATATTCTTACACTAAAAAACCCTTCAAACGTCAAGGTATATCCCTAAGTGCTAGCATTACAGGATCTTGGGAACAAGGCGCCGAGGAGAAGCAGTGCACAGCAGAGCTCGATGACAGATCTGTATCGAGTCAGTTCACAACCCAGCGCCAGTCTGGGGGCCACACTTTGAGCAAGCAGCACTATCATAGAATACGGGAAACAGGAGGCGCTATCTCCCATTGACATTTGCATTGTATAAATGAGTTGGTGAAGATTAAGTTGGCTTACCTGTTTCAGAGAAATTATTTGCTATTGTGGTAAAAACACCTAATGAGATCTGTCCTCTTAACAAATTTTTAAGTATGTAGTCCAGTATTGTCATGTCTAAGCACAGTGTTGTACAGCTGATCTCTAGAATTTTTCAATCTCATGTACTTGAACTTTATACTCATTGAAGAGCAATTCCCCTGCCCTCCTTTCCCTTAAGAAAGAAATTATTTTCAATGATTAACATTTACCAGTGAAGGAAAGTGTGGTAAATTCTCAGCCCCATTTATGTTTATGAAATGGTAGATCAGATTATATATATAATTAGATGATGGGATTTAACAAAAATAATGACTGAAACAAAGTTATTTCTCTTTCTCTTCCCCGTAGCATGCCTGAAAATGCCATGACGATGGGAGTCACTGTGTACTTTGTTCACATGAGAGATTAGCTGTTACCCTATATATGCTTTTATTTTTAAAAGTCTTCTTTTAAGAATGAGGATCTAAATGCAATCCTATTTCCAATATATTTTATTTAATATTTACATTATGATTAATACTTATACCAAAATGTATGAAAATGAAACCAGATTTTAAGGTGCTTCCTATGTAACAAAGTAGAGAACATAGAAATAAACATAAAACATAGAAATAAGCATAAAGCTGTTCAGAAAATAAGATCTAAAGTTGTTATAAGGAAGAAAACCCACTTTTTTCCTAAGGGTAGACATGGTTAATGTAACTAACTTTTTATTTGTGCTGCTTCAGTATTGAGTTATCCTGTGCATCTTAACCTTTGAGGAGAAGCAATTTTACTGTTTTTATTATGAGATACACATTCATTGTGCAATCATTCAGAAACTATAGGCCAGATACATTGAAGGCAGAAAGCAATGAGATTGAATATGATTAAATGAAGAGATAAGTAGAGGACCAGAACTTAGAATTGTTCTGAAAGGGTACATTTTTAAATTTTCAAAACATGTACTTTGTACATAGCAGAAGCGAAAATCATAAAATGAGTTATCTTAAAGTGAGGTAGAAATTGCATCACACCAATTTTCCTACATAACATAGGCAAGATTTAGAAATCAAACAATTTTTGAAGAAAAGAGAAACTGTGATCATCTGAAAGGTAAAGGGATGAAATGAGAAGGTAGAGGACACAGGGAACATACTACAATCATTATTACAGTGAACATGTTGGCAAGTCATTAAGATGTACATATTATTACTCTCTTTGAGAACACAGTTCAATTCTTGGAGTCATCAACATTGGGAAAATTCCCTCAATTGATTATGGGGAAATTCCCTGAGTAATCTTTAATGTTCCTGAAGTAATTAAAACATTTCTCTAGAGATGAAAATGCACAAAATTATGTTTGCATTCTTCTTCTAAATAAACATACAATGCAATTATGTAAGTGCACAAAATGACTCAGACGATACAGATCCATGAGACTACGAGCCTTGCTCGTAAAATAGTTCATCTTTTTAATTAGATTTCATTAAAGAAAGACTTAGATTCCTATATGATCATGATGATCAGTTTAATGAAAACTATTCACTGGATCAAAATCAAAAGAAAGTAAAAAATGCAGATATCTGATCAGGTATGGTCCTAGTCCATTTATAAAAGGGTGAGTTCTGGTGGCTTACGCACCAGGGCCACAGTTCTAACTGCTCACTGAACAAGCTCTACCTGGACAGCCCACCAACCTCTCAAATAAAAGAAATAAAAAATAGTTATTACTTCTCTTCTGTAGCTGTTAGCCTCCTCCCTGTATTCCTAAATTCTGTGCATGTTATTCTTATACTGACACTCAAATAAGAAATCTTTGAATTCTTTCATTTCTTTTTTCTTGGTATTTATAGTCAATGCACTGTCAGATTTATCTAATCTTCCAATAATAATAGTGAAATAGTTTCTTCAATGTTTCTTGAAGACTTACTATTGAGTTGAGTTCTATGCTCTATACTTTATGTGTTATTTTATTGAATCCTCATCACCATATAAATCTATAAGCAGTAATTCTATTATTATCATTTGTAAAATAAGATAAAGTTTAGAGCAATAGGGTGATAGGTCCAAATCCACGCAGCTGCTAAGCAGGGGAGCTAGGATATAAATGTGTGCTCTTACCCATATATTGCCCTCCATCAACTTCTTTCCTTTCAAATGCAGTTTCTTCACTCAGTATTTTACTATTTTTTATCCCTTCTAGACTTTCTCATATAGTGCTGCCTGGTTGATATTTCTGCAATACTTTCATACTAAAATATCATAAATACATTCCTATTGTTTAATAAAGCAACTCAAATTTTATAAACAGAGTCAAAACCTTTCATACTTCTAATCCAATTAATCTTTCCAGCCATATTGTCTCCCATTTCTAGCCATACAACTAATATTCCGGCCAAATGAACAATTCTGTTTCTCCTCCGAGGACTATGCATGTGCAAAAGCTGGGAAGTGTTAAGTGTTCAAGGAAAAGGTGAACTGCACACGGAGTGCAGTGGAGACTAGACTGGAAAGCTGGCTGTGGTCAGAATAAAGAGGGATTTGAGTCTCTTGCAATAATTGACTTTGTCCTGGAGTCAAATAAGTTTGGCTTTTGTTAGAGGCACGAGTGCAGGGAATGGGCATTTGTAGTGGGGCACAGACTTTATTCTTAAAGTGTTTTAATGATATTCTGTCTGAAGAAATAAGCTATCTTTTTGTTGTTTACATCAACATGATTAAAGAGATTGAAACATATAAGATCGGTTAGCTTAGTTTGCTTCAAATAACTCAATGGTTAACGTGGACTATGAAACGATCTTGATGCAAAGTACCTGATTGTCTGAAGGTTTTAAGAGGTATCAGGCAAATATGAAACCTTTAAACTAAAGTAAGTAGTACAAAATTATATTCAAAAGATGTGAGTAACAAAGACTGAGCCAGAAATAGTCATTTAGACTAAATATGATAGCCAAACCAACGTACTATAAAGCATGTTGACCTTACACAAATAGACAGATATTCCTCCAGCAAAATGGGTTTGTTTGAGAACAATAAAGAACTGCTACTTGGGACATGTGGTCTAATGGTGAACCATACTGAAGTCCTGAGAACAGAGGAGGGAAGTGTTCTTCTACAGAGGAAAGGGGGAGTTCGAAGAGGTAGTTGGAGAAAACAGAGTTCACAGTGCAGAGGCTTCCACTGGCTCAGTTGTAACAGCCTTCCAATGGTTCAGTGGTTGATGGGAGCGGGGAAGATCTTCCTTCTTGCTGAGGTCAAGAGAGAAACAACTGCCTGCTAGAGAAGTAGGGTTCACCCCTTCACAGTTAGGATGACTGACGGTGAATGGTAGGATGTGAGGGCTCCTCCTTCAAGCTCTCCTAACTTCAGTTTCCATGAGGTGTCTATTTAATAGTCTTCATAGACATACCATATGTGAATGGCTAGTTAGCAGGTATTTTATTAATCAATTTGAATATTTAATGGAAAAGTTTCTTGTCATTCAAAAATATTTTTGATCAATCTATCACTTCTCTCAACTTTCTTAAAAAATCTAAACACAAGGTATCTATCTTTGTGCATATTCCTGTTATTATTTTATACTATGTGAGGTCAAACAAAAATAAAAAAATCCATTTATAGGCAGCCTTATAATAATCACATTAAATAGTGATTATTTGTTATTTCTTCTTTTAGGTTTTATACAAATATTTTATCAAAAACCACTAGCACATGAGGGTAATTGGTAGGATTCATTAACAGAATATTTTCAGTGCACTAAATAGTTTCTACTGAGTGACTTAAAAATAACTTACATATATTGCAGAATAACACCTCATATCTTGCATTCTCTGCATGTGGGAAAGGTCGGAGGCCCAGAAGTGCATGCATTTGGGAGACTGAGAATTCGGTGGGCATGACATTTTCTAGCCAGATAAAAATACACATGCATATGTCTGCATGACTCATTCCACACAACTCAAAATTGCTGGAGAGTGGGTGTAGCTATGAATATTACTGCACAATGTAGTTTTCAAAGAAAAAAAAACCAAATTTGTCAGCTTCCAGTCTCCCTGGACAACTTTACATTAATTGAAGTTTCAATTAATAAACTGCCCAACTAGAAATGTCCTAGAAGCATGTCAAGTGTTAGATAACTAATAAGGGAGGGTGAATAATACAAAACCGAGGTGATTACTGTTTATATAAATACACACTTTTTTGTTTGTCTGTCTGACTGCATTTCAAATAATCTAGGCTATATTTCATAGCCTAATTTAGGTAGTAAAATGATATAGACATCTGATTTCTATCTGTATTCCTATTTCATTATATTTCATATACAAAAATTGTCATATCTGAATTTCCCAAATAGTTTGTTTTCAATTTTAAGTATATCTTTGTAAATTGTGACTTGGTTACTAGTTGTGAGTGAGCCAGGTTCTAATAAATAAAAATATAATAAAGATAGGTTTAGTAGCTCTCATCTGAGTGTTTCTTTATGCCAGACGTTGTGGTATGTGCCTTTGCATGCATGGTCTTCTCTAAACCTAAACAAAAAAAAAAGTATAAACTTATTTTTTGATTATCCTTTTAACTTTTTTCCTTTGCAGGTGAACAAACAAACCAAATAGTATAACATACTCTAGAAAGCTACTGCGTGACATAGTCAGGATTCAGTCCCAGGTTTGTCTGGTGCCCGGTTCGTTTCCGAACCAGCGCACTCTTTAGCGTCTCTAGTAAGTATCGTTTCAGTCTGACACATGTAATGGGGCCAGGAGTAAAAATTAAAACACTGGTGAATGGTATAAAAGCATGTTCACAAAGGTTTAAACATGTATATAAAGTTTAATGTGTAAACACTATATTTATACAAATGCAATCTATTCACTACACATTTCCATTTTCTATAAGTTGCCCAAATAATGTACCCAACTCTTGGTAGCCAAACCAATATAATCATTTTATTTTTTACAGAAAGCCTCATACAAACATAATAATATGCAGAAGTTGTGTAGGAAGTGTCTCATTGGAAAGTTATAAATGGACTAAGTTTTATCTATAACAGAGCCCAGTGAACAGATATTTGTCTTTATCATTTCACAGAAATGTTTGAAAATTGGATGTTTAATAAAGATTAAGTCCTACCAGGCCAACAGTGAATAAACCCATTTCACGAGGTCACAGCTATGTGAGGCAGAGAAAATACAACAAAGGTATAGAAAACTGCTTTTGTGGTTCCTTTCTATGCCTTCCAATTGTCAGTGCCGGTCACTGCAGCTTTTGCTACTGCTATTGATTATGAAATTGGCATTGTGAAGCATAGAGGCCTCCCTTGCTGCCCTGCCATCCATCTTATTGACCGAGGCATAAGTGAGCATCAATCTGCAGATACTTGCTTTGTGTGCGTTGCACAAAGCAAAAAGCAAACAAGAGAGCTGCAACACTTGTCTCTGACGTCGTCCGTGCTCTCTCAACCTAGGCTCAAAGGCCGTAGTCCCAAATTCACAACTGTCGAGATGTTTGCGACTTGCAAATGGTTCAGATTGATCTCGGCTCCCCTGATTTTAAACAGCCCAATTTATCTAAACTGTACGCTTAGTCTTTACTAACCAGATTATTTCAGCCACCTCTAAACAATGATGGGCATCAATTTTATTGAGAGAAAAATAAACTGATGTCTTCTAAACATAAACTTTAAACTACAGAGTGAATAGTATAGATTCCTTCACAAAAGATAACTTATATAAAATATTTTAAAATGCAAACATGACTTTAAAATTGGAATTACTTTCCTATTAATGACTGAAGCCATAATCTTCAGTGACATTTGATTATTTACAAGGATGAAAGCAAAATATTATGCCAGTCAAAGTGGGCATTGAGTTAAGATTATTTTAAATCCAAGAAATGCATAAAATAATAAAAATACATAAGAATAATAATGATGTTATTCTGTGTTTCTGTAAAGAGAATTAATGCCAAACTTCCATGATCTACATTCTTCCATTGATAAAATTATCTGTTATTACTTCTTTTGGAAGTAAACTTCTCAAATTTCTATTCAAAATTAAGGTATACTCTTCAGCAGAAAAGGCATACAGCAGAATTTTTGTGAGAAGAGTTTTCATCACAGCTTTTTCATCTGCTTCCCTTTTAACACAAAACATCTAGGAGACAAAAAACTTTGTAGACAGAAGAGCAATGCTAATTCGTTTTCACATGTTAGTCAGAATGAAATGTTACACCTCTCCTTTCAGAATGTGGAGAGGTCACTCACTGTCCACAGATCCTACCTTGAATAAGATCCCATTAAAATATTCAAAATAATTTGCAATTTTATGCTGCGCCAATGCATTTTCAAGGAAGTCAAGCTGAAACTAATAGCCGAATAAAGTCCAAAGTACTGATACAGTTCTGTGCATTTTAATTCTTAGATTATTGACGTACTTTATTGTCATCTGTCATGAAATAAAAACAATAATAAACAACGAAACAAAGGTTAACTGGGATTCAGTGTAACTTCAATGAAACAATTTACTAAATGAAGAGAATAGATTTTGTACAGTGACTATGTTGATTTGCATGGATTTTAAATTTCTCAAGAATAAGAAATGAAGTATCCCTTATAAAATTATAACTTATAATTACAGAATTATGATCTTAATAGAAGAGATTTCTGTTCTTAATACCAGATAATAAATTGCACTGGAAACATTGCACCAATTTGTCCATGGAGTAGTGAGTTTTCGTGTAGTTGCAATGCAAAAGAATTTGCTAAGTTTGGGCCATTACCAAGAGAACTCTGATGCCTATAGTAAACAAAGCTTAGAAGGTGGCATTTATTCAATGGTCTAGGGACAATGTTCCTTCACATGTATGAGAATATGGGGCACAGATGCCTGAGATTTACATGTGAAGAACCCCTTTCACCACACCTAAACGGAGGACCTTCATCCAGATTATCAGAAATACAGTTTTAGAGTATGATTCTTACCTTTTCAGACTTAGAAAACTAAAAAAATAAATAAATAAGTAGAGGAAGCATGGATCTATCTATTTGGAACAGACTCATGTCATTCGAGTCCACTGAGAGGAATGCAGGTAACAAAATGCTAAAATAGTAGCTAAGATATAAACAATAACTCATGCAAAGCAGTACCCTTAGGTCATTAAGGCAGGCGATTATAATCAGAAAGCTGCTTAGAAAATATAGACTCAAAAAAAAACTTATCTATGGGATTCAAATAAAATGATGTTAAGGTATCAATTGTTATTGATCTCACAAAATAATCCTGTGAATTATGCAACGTGGTTATTGCCATCATCATTTATTAATAAGAAATATGAATATATAAAATCTTACAAAGACACCATATTTCTTTATATTTCCATCACTCAAAATTAACAAATGATAAAATCTTGATACATTTTTTAAATTTATTGATACTTAAACTTACATAATTTATAGTATACATGATATATGCATGTATTGTCCCCTTGCTTATAAAAATGATAAAGTCCCCAGTGAAAATCATTTAGTACTTTCTCTAATATCTAGTATGTTACAAATTGTCTTCTTGAGTGACACGTAAGCTGTCAGCAATAACGTTCATTTCCATGAAAGTGCTGCGTGTCGGCTGCCACGCGATCACTGCCAGCCCTTGACTCACTATGCGGCTACTGGCCATTTAAAATGTGTCCAGGGGCAGTGTCAGCAGGCTTACTCCATACAGCAAGCAGAAGGCTATTTTGTGATTGTAGATACAAATTGTATATGAGGAAAATACCACACAAAACATGTGAGAACTAGTAAGTCATTGTAGAGACACAAACATGAAACGTAAGAATTAAGCAAGTAAAAGAATTAAAAATGTCACGCCTCAAAAAGAAGCTACATTGCTTCAGAAAGACATGATTGGTCTATAAGAGGATATAATTATTTTTTTAATTTTTAAGTTAAATGTATTGGGGTGACACTGGTTAATAAAACAGGTTTCAAATGTGCAATTCTGTAATATGTCATCTGTATATTCCATTGTGTGCCCACTACCCAAAGTCAAATCAACTTTCCTCATCCTATATTTGGCCCCCTTTGCTCTTTACTGCCTGCTCCCACATCCTTTTCCCCCTGGCAGCCACCATATTTTTCTGTGTTTATGAGTTTTTGTTTGTTTCTTGCTCTTGTTCGTTCATTCATTGCTTTTGGTTTTACATCCCGTATATGAGTTATATCATATGGTTTTTGACATTTTCTGCCTGACTTATTTTACTCAGCATGATATTCCCAAGAATATAATTCTTAGACAGAAGAGTAAAAAACGCATATCTACAATACTATGCCTCTAAAATAATAACAGAATAGTCTAAAATAGAGATAATAAGAAAAGCTTTTGGGGATAGAAAAACTTTTACATAAATCATAGCGGTGCTAGACAAAACTGGATGAAGACGAAAAAAACATGCTCTTTGCTGGGAAGATCACATGCGCTAAATCACAGAAGTGGGAACAAACAAGCCTTGTGCAGGCCATGTCACAAGGCCAACTAGAGTGCCACTCACAACAATTCTTGAGGAGATTTTTAAAAAATTGGTAAACTGCCTAATAGTCAGACTTCAACAATAGGGTTTTTCAACCCTCGCTGGTGTAGCTCAGTGGTTTGAGCAGCTCCTGTCAACCAAAGGGTCGCTGATTCGATTCCCAGTCCAGGCACATGCCTGGGTTGTGGGCCACGTTCCCAGTAGGGGGCACGTGAGAGGCAACCACACATTGATGTTTCCCTCTCTCCTTCCCTTCCTCTCTCTCTAAAAACAAATAAGTAAAATCTGAAACAATAGGGATTTTCAAAATGATTTTCACAGATTCGCTTTGTTTTAATGATGTTTTATAAAATATCAGGCTTCTGGTAGATTCTAATGCTATCTCCCTTTCCCTCCAAAATAATAATATATTTTACCTGGGAATGGCTACCTACTGAATGCCCTCACGACAGTTTAAGGTGAGCAACAAGCATGCTAGAATCTCTACAGGTTTGTGGAGCAAAACGCCTTCACACTTGCTCACTTAAATCACTGAACTCTTTTTCATTGAGATGAACAATGTTTTTGGTTTGGTAAAATTTGCAGAAGGTGGTAGGAATAAGGACAGATTCTTGAACAAGAGTACAGCATGATGAATACCCCCCCACTTAGAGGCTGGGACCTGGAGAAGAAAATGTGTAGAAGCAGCGAGGAAAACGGAATTGTGTCAGGGAGTTGGCAGGGTGGCCGATGCCTTGGTGCAGGGGGAGGTAATGAGTGTGAGGCCCGTAGGGTGCAGAGGCAATGATAAGGAAAGATGCAGTGTGAGAGACAGTGAGGCGAATTTTAAAAACATATTGATTGCTTGAATGTAAAGGAAAGAACAAAAGGGTGAGACATAGGGACTGAGGAAGTCACTTGGGGCAAAAATGAAGCTCTATGAATGACTATGTAGATACTATGCAGAATAAAAGTAGAATCAATCAATTCAAAGAAAGTGAAAATTGGTTAACTGGTAAATTAATCTAGAAAATCTATGAAACTTGGGTCATCCATGATATTAATGTTTATATATTTATATATACATGCTATATGTACATATATAAATCTACCCTATCAATATTGTATATTTAATATATATAAATAGTGTGTAAATATGTTTTGTGTTTTTTTAAGTTTATGGCCTAGAACCTGAAAGAGATTTCAATATTGAGTTCAGAAGACATAAATTGAGGAAAGTAGATATAAAATAAATATGGCAAACATACTAACATTTATAATTCATGTGTTATTTGGGAAAAATAATGCTATAATTAATTTTTCTCAAAGCTTGATGCAAAAAAATAAAAAAAATGCCAGTTAATTCTCTCTCCACAGCCAATTCTGACTTCCTGTAGAATGACGAATGAGAGAAGTCAGGCAATCATAATTTCAATCACCTCAAGACTGATTTATTTTCAATTGCGTGTTCAGTGTGGCAAAAGGTGTGATAATGGCCGCTGGAGATCCCCAGAGTAGTTAAACCTGAGAGACAGTAATTTAAACTGTTCTACAAGTATGCTTTGCTTGACCTGGAGAATCGCTACAGAGTTTCAATTATTGGGCTTGTCTTTTGTATATACTAATGCTACTTACCTTGAATCTTCTCTGTAGAGTGAAGGATCCTTTATGTAATTGCTATCCATGCCTTCACTAGATAAAATACACAGATTATGGTCCTTCAGTTACAACAATATGACACCGAACGATTGTCACTATGCACTGAGAAACCGTGAGGCATTCACACTGATGATACTATCGACAATGTTTGTAACACTTTACCACTTTGGGAAGTGCTTTCACATTATTATCTCATCTGGTATTTAGCAATAACAACATTACATTTAAAATTACAAAGAACTGATTGAGTGCCTTCTTGACTGTGCCAAGCACTACATAGCTATATGTTTTGCATCAGGATTTTTTCCATCTTCAGTCAGGAGCACCCTGGGCATCTCTAAGTTCACAGATTAATTTTATTTTAGATTGTTTATTTCATTTTGTTAATAAACAATATGAACATATATTAAATTATCTGAATGATTATAACTGAGTACCGATAAATGTCAGTTCTTACTTTGGAATTTGGGTTTGCAATCACATGTTGTTTAATAAATAATAACATTTAACATCAAATGCAGTTTCTCAAACTGGGATCCAAATACTGGGAGATGCCTGTACATATATCCTTAGAATGCCAAATACCTGAAGTACAGGTTTCAGTTTTAGAACACATAATAATCCACTAAAGCTAGCTTAAGCAAAAAAAAAAAAAAAAAAAAAAAATACAGAGAATTATTAAATGGCCTGTGGAATCACTGGGAGGACCAAAGCAATAAGCTTCAGTAAGAATGATTCCCAAAGACGTGACAGAAATAAGCAGCCAAGGAAGCTGCTGCCGCCACTCGATGAAAATGCTGCCTGTGGCCTCAGCAAACTGATGCTCTGGCTACCGGCTCCAGGTCCGCACAATTGAGCTGAAGTGCACACTAGCATCTGTGAAGTTCATCTTTGTGAGTCCAGTAGGCGGCGTTCAGCACGAGGCTGATAATAAATATTTATTGAAGAGATGAGTGGATATTATTTCTTCTCTATTATACTTCTCAACGTCCATTTGAGCAAATGGCTTAGGAGAGTTAACAGTTTCCATGGAGAAAAGCTGGGTAGCAACAGTGTAAAACGTACTGGGATAGACTTTTGTAATCGATATAATTAGAGTTGACCATTGACCAATGAGGTTTTTAACTGCACGAGTCTGGCTAAACACAGATTGTTTTTCAACTGACCCAGACTATTCAAACCCACCTTGTTCAAGGGCTAACTGGTAGTTGAAAATCGGCGCACCCAGAGGTCCAACTGGAATTATCGATGGATTCCTGGCAGCACAAGTGGCCAGTGCCTCCAATCCCTGTTGTTCAAGGGTGAACTGTAGTCTCTATGAAAGAAACAATCTTTGAATTTTCAGTGACTCGGGAGGATAGTCGTTTATTTTTTACAGTCAAGCGAACATTAAAGTCAGTGGGAGGAATGGGGGCTATACTGATCCATACCGTATTCAGAGACCAGAGAGTTTGGGAGCAATGCCTGGAAGATAGCTAAACCTTCTGCAGCCTAGTCCACATTCGGCTGGAGTTTGGGAGCTGAGCTGCTTAGGGTCTAGGTATCCAAGTGGTGCCCGTAACTCTGTTGACCTCCCCTCCACAAGCTGAGACACAGAGCTCCAGCCGACAACAGCTCGGACAGTAAATACAGTGGAGTTTTTTACTTTATCTACAAGAGGAGTCGAACCTAGATTTGAATGAACATACCCTGATTTGGGACAATGCTGGCAGAGAAACCACAGCATTTGTTTTATAAAAATCATTATGTCAAATTGTACCATGAAGGCTGCTTTTGCAAGATGTTCATAAATAATACAGATAAAACACTTTATCTGTAAAAGTAGTAATGGTATGACTTTAAATATCCCTCTGTGACTGCAATGTTGGGGTTTAATACATCTTTAAGTAGTAAATAGCAGCTTGTGAAATTTATCTTTTTCCACATAATGGAACAAGATCATTTACATTGCACTAAGCATCTAAACATTTTTCAGGGTAAGCGGGTCACTATTGCTGCCTCTTTATAAATGTGGTATTTTCTGCTTTTTTGACAAATAATATGCTCTTCCTCCACCAATTATGCTTGTTTTATAGGAGTGTCATTTAATTGACACAAATATAAAACTTCAATCTCTATGTATGGACCCCTTAAGTGAAGATTGATATCTAATCTTAGTAGATGTGTGTAAAAAAATAGATAAAAATTGTAAAAAACTAAAAAAATGCAAAGGTATTGAACTGAAAAAGGCTCTAAAAGGGGGACAAAATTCTGTAGCTGCTTTGCATAAATAGTTTTCTTCTTTCTATATGTTTCTATTTTTATGAATGTCTCAAATTCAGTAAAATCAGTTCTGACAATTGCTGATTCTCTACAATATTTTGAAAGATGTCATACAAAAATATAGCATTAAACAAAGAAATTAGAGACAACATTCCCAAGACCCAGGTATTAGTCCTTAGGAATAATGGGTTATGGGGAACCTTTCTTTTGGTTAAGCCGTCTGTCCTCCTCGAGAAGTAAAGAAAGTTTAAAATCCTATAGTGAAAAGGTTAAGCTTCAAAAACTTAATTTTAGTTTTGACCTTTAAGAATATCTCACTTTCCACCTTTAGCAGTTAAGACTTGGAGATGTGATTGGCATAATGCAAATTTGGCTATTGCAATGTCTTAAGTTTATATTGACAATACATTTTATTTGTATAATGTTTTATATTTATAACCTGTATACACAGGTCTCTCTCCCTCACTTTCTGTTTCTTGAAAATAATGACATTTCTTACTTACCTTTTTACAAATAAGATATCTAATAAATGTGTGTTGATGTTGATTAGAGACACATTCACACATTTTTTTTCCTATTATCAACATGAAAAGAGCAAATTAGTGGACCCAAACATTATATGATTTTCAAAAAATGTCTTTATTATTTTCACTACATTTGCTCAGAGTTGTATATTTACCCTCAATGCACAATATATCATATCAGATGTAAGGACCACTAACTTTTTATTGTCACTGGCACAGTTTAATTAAAAATTCAAGTTTCAAAGATGACCAACACAAAGGTAGGGGTCCTGCTGAGCCACAGAGGCTTCCTCCAGTAGAGATCTGACTTTTCCTTAGGGTTCCTTAAGGTGTTGCGGTGTATGACGTGTACACTAAATGGATAATAACCATACAAGCACGTGTGTCCGTCTTTCACCACTGCCATATCCTAGGTCATGAGGAAATGAATTGTAAAAATTATAATCTTCCACAGAATTTAGCAGTGATAAAAGGCTGATGATGAGTCTGCATTAATAGATTTTCAACTGTAGCTGACAATAAGAATATAAACATAAAAGTAAAATAAAGCAGTTAGTGGTATGCACGTAGAAAAAATAAAACAGTAGCTGTGATGGAGACCAACTGTGGTTGTGCACAACGCAGCACAGAGGAGGGCTCTCTCTTGGGGTGACATTCGTGCTAAGACCTGAATGACAAAGTTGTCAGCCATGTGAAAATCTGCAGGAAGGGGTCTCCAGGGAAAAGCAAGTGCAGAGGCCGTGATGACAGGATGAGAGTGGTTTATTTGCAGAACTGAGAAAAAGGGAGTGTGGCTAGGGACTGGAATGCGGGAGAGGGGCCCTGAAGAAGGGATGGGAAAGGAAGCCAGGCCCTGTTTTTAGTGACAGTTCGCTTCTCTCCTGGGCTCAGTTGGAGGCCTCCAGAGAGAAGCTATCTAGAGCCAGTTGTAGAGATTTTTCTTAGGGATTCTACACGTGAGTTATTTCTATCTTCATTAATGTTTCCAAGTTCTCCCAAATATGGCTGTAATATCTATTCATTGTAGAAATTTTAGAAAATAGGAAGTATAAAATCTAAGAATTATTTTAATCACAAACCTACATGTAACTACTATCAAAATTTCATTTTTATGGCTACTTTCCTTAGGTATTTAGAGTAGGTGCCAGCAAATGTTTTCCCCAAAGGTCCGCATAGCCAATATCTCCGACTCTGTGGGTCTCGTGGTCTGTATCGCAGAGAAGACTCAGCTCTGCAGCTCTGCTCTTATAGCTGAAATCAGCCAAAGGCATATGTAAATAAAGAAGCAAGACTGTGTTTTCAATAAAATTTTATTTGTGGACACTGCAGTTTGAATTTGTGACAATTTTCAGGCACCAACAAACATTCAACCATTTAAATATGGTAAAGACCATTCTTAGCTGGCCGGTTGGACACTAACAAGCAGCTGGCTGGGTTTGACCAGGACCATACTGAGCCGACATTTCATTCAGACCCATAGACTTAAATGAGTACATACAGCTATATTTGCCTGTATACATCATATAAATAATTAATAAAGAAATAAGGATCAAACAATATATACCTGTTTTAGGCACTACTAATTATCACTAATTTTCATCTCATTCTATGGCAGGTGAAAGGAATATTTTGCCACCTCCTTTGCAGTTAACCAGACCATACAGCTCGCTGAGGTAACTGGGTTGAGGCACTGAAGTTTGGAGGTGAACCCCGAGGTCTCATGTCAAGCTGGCAGGGCCACCATGTGGAGGCCCTGAGTCACCACTTGCCATGGATCATTGCTGAATTCACAGTAGATGTTACATCATTGAGAACTGAATCCTTTAAGACTCTGAGCTTTTGATATTTGTTATTGTAGAAGAGCCTAATCAGACTAAACAATGTTGTTTGTGTCTGACTTTTAGCCTTTAATAACGTATTCTGAAAAATCATCTTTGAAAACATCATCTTTATGGCAATATAATAAATATTTCAGTATGTAAGGGTCCGCTGTAATGTATATAACGAATCATTTAATTTGTTGTATCACCAAATAGTATTTTAAATTTAAGTTTTTCCAATTTTTGTCTAGAAAACTTATAAGTAAATATTTCTATTTCACTTTCATTTATTTATGAATTCCAAAATTATAACCACTGATATAAAGCACTAAATATTTAAGTACCATTAGTATATAATTCCAAATTATTCATTATACCATTTGAAGCATTAAAAACTCTTATTGGCCATATATGTTCCACAAGCATTTTATTATCATTAATCAACATGGTTTTTATCTTGCTTGATTTAATGAAGAAAATGGCACTTATTTGTATGGTTTGCATTTCTTAAGTACTAAGGTGGAATATTTTTATGTTTTGTATTGGTCTCTTGAATTTCCTTTTTTTAATTAACAGTTTGTTCAGATCCTCTGGTCCTTCTTCTATTGAGGCATTCATCTATTCTTACTGATCAATTTTACTTTTAATCAATATTATTTATTGATATTTTGCCTTATTCACTGTACTTATCTTCTAGATTTTCATTTGCCTGTTACTTTATACAATGTAAAAAACATGGGTATGCTATTTCCATGTATGTAGATTTCCTAAACTTGGTTTAAATATGTCAGTCTCTTTTTTACGATTTCCTCATCATTTTCATGTTTATAATATTGTTCTCCATCACCAAACAGGTTTCTATCTACTAGTACTTTCATCTTTTATAATTTTATTTTACTATCTGTGGCAGGCAGAACGATGGCATCCCAAAGGTGCGTACATCTTAATCCACAAATCTATGAATATGTTATCTTATATGGCAAAAGAAACGTTGCAGACATGACTGAGTTAAAGATCCCGAGATTGTTTTGGATTATCCAGGTGGGCCCAGTATATCACAGGAGTCCTCACTGAAGGAGGCAGGAGGTTCGAAGTCGGGGCAGAGATGTGATGGCGGAAGCAGAGATGGCAGTGACATGGTCACTGACCGAAGAACACAGGCAGCCTCTGGGAGCTGGGGAAGGTAAGGGGCAGATTCCCCTCTAAAACCTCCGCAAGGAACACAGCTATGCCGACAGCATGATTTTTCTCCTCATAAAGGCCATTTCAGACTCCTAACCTCCAGAACTTTTATTATACAATAATAAATCTGTGTCGTTCCAAGCCATGAAGTTTGTGATAACTGGTTATAGCAACAATAAGAAATTAATAGGTCATTGAATCCAGTTATTGTGTATAACCAACCACTTTAATTTAATCTCCTTAGAAATTATATTTTGCAGATATAAAAATGAGATTTATTTTTAGAAGAGCTAGAAAACAAGAAAGGTCTCAGAATTTTGAGATTCTAGGGCTTGTATACCCTGCAGCCCAGTTAGGCTGGTTCAGGGACTCTACACTCAGTGAAGTGTAATAGAGACAGAAAAGGAGCGTAAGGAATCCCTGCCAGTTCCACTTTAGGACAAAGTTCTCTCAACTGGGGCTATTATGAAGGTCACCTGCTGACTGCCGGCCCTCTGGAATCCTTTCTCCTTTCTCCTTTCGACTGCCAGCTATTTCTCTCTACCCAAGGTTACCTACTAAAGGATCTAGAAATATCAACTAGAAACATTCAGACAATTCTATAACTATGTTTCAAAGTTCAATTTTATTATTTGATGATACCTGATAACAACTTTGGAAATTGTACAGGTTACTGCTATTGGTTTGGTGTCTGCTGCTTTTAAACTCCCTTGGCTGTTTGAACATGGTATTTCTCCCTTTTATTTTGCCTTGTTGTTGTTGTTTATTTTTTGTGCTCATTCCTCTCTTACCTATAGTCCCCAACAAATTAAAATATTCTTCCTCAGCAAGGGGAGCTGTTAGCAGTGGTTGAGGAGAACTCTATCATCAGACTGCCGGGTTTGAGTCTTCCCCCACCACGTATCTGTGTGTGACCTTGAGCAATATACTGACCCTCTCTGAACCTGTTTCCTCTTTTATACAGTGCCCACAATAATAAGAACTACCTCATGAAAATACTTCAAGGCTTACTTTAGATAATATGTGTAAAATATTTGGACAGTGTTAAAATCACGCTTTTAATTTTAGTATTTGATTCTTTTCCTCCTCATGTCCATTTCAAACCTTGTCCACCCTTCAATGCCCAAACTAACCGTAGCTCAAAACTTCCTTCTGGTCACCACATATGATAGTAATTTATCGCTTCTTGGAACTTGTATAAGCTACTATATTAAAACATTTTGTTTCACTGGATTCATAATAATATGCTGCTTGATTTTCCATTTTTATTTTTAAATATGTTTTCATATATTATATGTTTAATAGCAAGTAATTGTCAGGATCTTGGTGCTCCTTTTCCTCATATTGTAGGTGGGTACACAGACAGTACTTGGAGGGTTTTTATGAACACTAGATAAGTTAGCATATGTGACATGCTTGGAACAATGCTGGCACATAAGAAAGGTTAAATAAATGTTAACTTTTTACTACAGTTATTATTTTTATTTTATGTAAAACACGATAAGTCCACATTACTAAAAGACTCCACACTTCTTTAAAAGGCCTATGGTCTATCCCTTCCTTATACAACAACCTGAGCTATCAGTGGGTATCAAATCAGTGAATGTCAAGTGCAAAAATGGATTGTAGAAAATTAAGATTTGGTAACAGAGTCATCCCAGGAAAAATTTTGTGTGTGAAAAGATTTCATGTGTGATTAGACATGTGAATGTATACATTTTTCAAAGAGAAAAAGAACAGGGAATGTACAAACACCCTGCCTTTTTATGCATACAACCAATTGAGAGGATATTGGCTACCTGTCCATGAGGTGACAGAAAATAATAATGGCAATGACAGAGAAAGAAAATACTAACAGCAACAACAAAGATGTACCCATGAAATAGTTAGACACACTCTGAAAGAACATGGGTTGTAGGATGATTATCTGCATGCCCATACTGACACTCTCTAACAAATGCGGTAAAGGGGGAGATAGGACAGAATTGATAGGATTTGTTTGTAAGAAGCAGTTATAAAACATGAAAGAAGTTCCCCTTCCTTTTAATGCCATTGAAAAAGCAGAAAATTCTCATAAGCTAGAATATTTGGCAGAAGAATAGTTTGGGAAGAAGCCAGAAAAGGTTTTTGAGATAACAAAGGATATCTCTGAAGTGCACACTAATTACCAACATCCAGCTATTTTTAGGTGAAGTTTTATCTGGAAGGTCCACTCCTTTCTAGGTATATCTGCCAGTCATAAGAAAAACAAGAAATCTATCTGCACTCTGGGAAGTTCCCATTCTTACATAGTCCAGTATATACACACTCTCTTATGTTGTTAGATTGTTTATCTGAGTGCGTGATTTTTACTATCATTAATTTTTATTGGTCCCTTCATCCAACAGACATTGCTTGAGTACTATTCTGAGATGTATCATGCTTGATATCCTGGAAATGTGTCTGTAACCAAAGTAATAATAATTATTATTATAGTAAAATTTATGGCAAACATAGAGCATTTACTGTGTTATGCCAGAAATTGTTCTAAGAATTTGATTCTCACAAACAAAAAAAGTAGAAGACAAGTATAATAATAACTCTGATTTGTAGAGGAAGAAATTAGGCACAGAGAGGTAGGTGACTCTCCCAAGTCCATGAGCTAGTACATGCCACAGCTGCACGACTCCAGTCTGCACCCTTAGCCACCAAGCCAAACACGCCTTTGAGATGACCATGTGCTCGCAAAAAGCTTCCAGACTGGCACAAGGAACCAGACAGTTGTCGTAAAGAGTGGCAAGAGCTGTTCTGGGCTCTGTGTAAGGTACTGTGAGAATATACATGAGAGGTACCCAATCTAAGGAATGAGAACAAGACAGGGCTCATCTAAACTAAAGTCTGATTTCTAATGTGGAACAGATGGATGTTGGGCTGGAAGTCGAAAGTGATGTGAAGAATGATTTTAAAAGCAAGTGAGTAAGGAAAAGGCTTTCAAGGAGAAAGTCAATATTCCATAAGGCTGCCAAGATATTTAGTGAAGAGAGCAACAGTACAAAAACAAAGAAGAGAAAATTAAAGCTAAAATAGCAAAAGTCCAAGTACAGGTGAGAGAACATGTCCATTCCATCAAGGTATAAAAGCATTAGGAAAATGTCAGGCAACAATAAAATAAAATATAACATAAAACATGCAAAGAAAAAAGAAAGTTAGGATCAGATTCATGATATTAAAAATAGACAATATGATAACATAGAAAGAGAAAAATAAATCAATGAAATGTTAAGAAAGAAAATTATGCCACATAAAACAGAAGTAATGCAAGCCAATACCAAAGAATTAATCAAGAGGTTAAAAATTATTCTATAGCAAGCATATCAGCTCAAAAATTGCACAGAATGATTAAGGTGGAATTGAATGTTTCTCTTGGGTTTGATATGCGATGGATTTCTGCTTAGTCTTTCAGCTCTCTAAAAAATTCTAAAGGGTCTTTGGATTAAAGATGTATGACTAAAAAGTGAAAGGCTACCACAGGAAATTTACTAATAATAATTATAATGGAGAGAGAAAAAACATCAGAATCTAGAGACCACTAACATCACTGAATACTGATCACAAGACATGTAGGCACCTCACTGCAAAGGTTGGCAAGCTTAGCAGAAGGCTTGACATGCAGGACAAATTATACGCCAGAGATCCAAAAATAGCTGGTTGTAAATTTCAAGGGAGATCTGACACAGACCAAAATGGAGAGGTGGGAAAATCACAAATTAATTTATTAAAAAAAATATGGGTTTAATGATTAATTATAACAATTCTTCCTTTAAATCTGGGGCCAAAATAGTGTTTGACAGATAAGGCTGCTGAAATAAGCGAGAATGTTCTATATCAAAGTGACCCACATTTTAATGCTCAATAGGTGGGGGAAGAAATAAATTATTGTGACAAGGACAGTGAAGGAAGTCTACCCACATAGTCCTTTATTTTCATATGTGCCCTGCACATCCTCTCAAAAGAAAATAAATAAGAAATCGTAGAGAAGACAAATGAAAATGATTAAGAAACACACATGCTATTGTAGGTTAATAAGCGCAGGTACCTGATGCAAATAATATCACTTTGACAACAACAAACAAATCAAAGATGAGAATATTTAAAAATCTATAAAGGGTACTCCCAGAAAATTGAAACAAGAGTCATGTGGCTGAAAAATGAGACAAAAAGAGGCCTGATAATATTGAACATATTGAAATGGAGAATGGGCCACTGGCAAGACTTGTTTTGAGAGGAAGATGCAGAATGACATCAAGCCAATAAAAATAGAACAGAAGAGGAACGTAAACATAGGGGATGTGCAAATTATTAGGAAACAGGTTACAACATATGTAATTGAGCACTGCCCAATTCCAATTAGTATTTGCACTTCCCAGTTCCCACCGAGTGCACGCAGCTCCTTCATGAATGAGTCACTTTAAAGTCTTCATAAAACAACATGGACAAGAAAACTTAACAAGAGATTTTGTATTTCTTACAAGGGGGTGAAACGATCAATGCCAATGCACTTTATCAGTCAATATTTTTGCATTTCAAATACATCAAGGTGAAAGGCTTCACAAACTGGGAGACACAGCCATGAACAGCTTGGGCAGCCTCGGGGATACTTTGACACCAGACTTGACCATCCTTAGCTGTAAGACTGGGCCAGCTACCCTCCCAAAGGAGGTTTTGTTTGTTTGTTTGTTTGTTTGTTTCAGAGATCTAATTTTATTTTTTATCATTTAGAAATATTTCATTGCATTTTTCCATTATTATTAATCCCTCTATCCCCCAAATCACCACACTGTTGTCCATGTCCATGAGTCCTTTTTCCTTTTTGCTCTATCCCCCCACTCCCTAACCTCCTACCTCCAAACTCTCAGTCTGTCTATGAGTCTGTCTCTACTATGCCTGTTAGTTCAGTTTATCCACTAGACTCCACATATGAGTGAAATCATATGGTATTGGTCTTTCTCTGACTGGCTCATTTCACTCAGCATAATGTTCTCCAGGTCTATCCATGCTGTTGTAAAGGGTATAATTTTCTTCTTTTTTAAATGATTGCCTAGTATTTCATTGTGTAAATGTCCCATAATTGTTTTATCCATTCATCTACTGATAGACACTTGGGCTGCTTCCATGTCTTGGCACACTCTTATCTTCATTGTCAGCATTTTTAAACAAATACCTGAAATTGTTGTGGTAATTGGCAATGATGAGCAGAGAACTCTATATAACCTGGAATGTCTTAGATAATTCTCAGTATGAAAAAAGTACACATTGATCAAATCAGTTTTCTTTTTTTTCTCTTTATTTAATTTATTGAGGTGACATTGATTAACAAAATTATATAGGTTTCAGGTATACAATCTATAAAACATTGTATCTATATTGTATTGTGTATTCACCACCCTAAGTCAAGCTTCCTTCTATCACCATTTATCCCCCGTTTACCCTCTTGTACCTCTTCCCCAACCCCCACTCCCTCTGGCAATCACTAACACTCTGTGTCATGAGTTTTCCCATCTTTTCTCAATTCCTCCACTCCCTCCCAACCCCAATAAGAGATTCTGCTTCCTTTCCATATGTAAAAGGAAGATAACATTAGTATATTTGTATCCTAAAGTTATAGTGAAAGTTAAAGGGCAGATTTTGGTAAAGGTAGAATTTTAAAATCTAAAAACTCAAATAGGGGAAAAGATAACATTAAAATAATACAAAAACTTGAAGAACTTGAACTTGCAAAGTTTAGAGATATTTTCATGTAGCTAATAGAAATCATTGTGATATGCAATATTTTACAAAAACAGAAGCAAAAGTACAAAATCACTCAAGAGAAATGTAAAAGAAAACAAAGCAACAGAACAGAAGGCATTTGGAGCCACTGGGCGATGGAGGAGGAAGGGGAAGGGAAAACTTCCAGTTCAAGTACAGCGTTCATGGGGCACTGTTAAAAGAGCAGCAAAGAGAGCAGGCAGAGATAAGACATGCTCTAGAGGCGATAGCAGAAAGAGACTAATATCATTCATTCATCCATTCATTCATAGACTTGACAAATATTTGCTGTGCTGAGTATGGTGCAATAGTTAAAAGAATAAATAACTTAGAAAAGAAATGATATTAAAAATCACATGGAAAAAGAAACTAATGAGCACCACACACACTTGTTTACATTATAATAAAATATATTTGGTGATTAATATAGTAAGATAAGGATCTATGTCAAAAAATGTAGGACACTGCATATTTGTCACAACCTCATGTGAAAATGCCTGGTCTGAATTTCACAAATTTGAGAGATGTTTTAGATGGTCTGACTCAGCCCGTGAGCTGCACTTGGGGACGAGAGGGAGGCGTGCTTCACAAAGGTGTTTGATTTGCCTTTGAGCTGCTTTGCACATCCACAATCCATTGCCCTGGAGGAGGAGCAGCAGCAACAGAAATGTATGAATTTAACAGAGGTTAGTGCTTTTTCTGAACCATGTCTGAGGAGCCAGCTAGTTATGAATCATATATAAATAATCTTGAAACTATTCCCTTCACGGTAGATGTAAAAGATCCATGAAAGATATAAACCAAGTATTTAAGTATTTGCTTGTGTTTTAATTCTGTTTACTTATGCCTTTATACCTAATAAATCAAACCCTTGAGTGTTATTTTAAAGATACTTCTAGCTGAAGTCATATTTTTCTCTGCTCTTTCTCAACAAGTATTAAGAAATATTTCTCAAAATTAAATATAAAAATGATTGGATCTAGTGACTTGTCAGTGAGGCAACATAGTTGAGCCAATCAAGTCAATGCCCACTTTACAAATCATTTTCCCCACCACAGCACAACTAAACAAATGAAAAATAAAATAACGTATTGCTTTGTGTAAGAAATACCAATAATGTCACGATGACATATAGTTTCTGTACTATAATGTTGCTGTCACTCAGCAAGTGGCTGGATAAATTAGAAACAGAGCACAATATTATCAATTTTAAAAAAAGTAACCCAACACAAAAGGTTGCCAAGATACTGAGCTTTTATCATCTCCAAAGCTTGCTCTCCTGGTGACTTCTGTTCTGTTCTGTCTCCCCGATGCGACAATGTCTATCACTCTAGTTAACCCGGATGTTCATTTTTAGAGCTGTAGCCGCCTGCTGAGTGGCACAAGAGGCTATCAACACCGTGTCTCCAGGCAAAGTTCCTCTCTCAGGGTGCAGCCTAAGCTTAGTTCCCATAATAATTTTTGAAAGTCTAAATGGTATCAAGATCTCTTAGCTTGTGCCGAGTTTTTTTCCAGACAAAAATATATTCTCGTTTTTCTGGTAATTGTGTGATGGGGTAGAATTTCCTCTCTTTCACCCCTATGTATTTTTATATGATATACAATATTGGCTATGTATTGAAATGTTGTCAGTAGGAGTTAATTCTTAGAGGACTGCATCTTCATACAGACCCTATTCTTTATCAGGGGTTTAAAAACTTTGAACATGACCCTCTTCACATAGTCAAGGAATTTATAGCCTAAACAGGGGATGGACCTAGACAAGTGCATTGCAATTGTTATCTCTGGGAAGTAGAATCAGTAGAAAAGAAAAGAAAATTTTTTTATATATATTTATCTATATTTATCAGTCTATGTCTATACTGTAAAAAATAAATATATCTATATATAATTCAGATCAAGTATACTTTTCTACACTTTCAATATTTTCTCTAACAAATTCCTTTTATGTTCCAGAAAAATAAATAATGTGTGTCAAAGAAACACAGTTTGAAATTTATATAATTGGGTCCAAGGTGTTTTGGACCCAATATGGAAGGGAGGATTGCAAGGAACATTTCTCAAAGAAACTAATATTTCAGCTAATATGTCATATATCATTACACACCGCTTTGCTCTCTTCTTACCCACGTGCTGTTTGCTCAGTTCTATCCCCATGCCTTTCTTCTTCCCATCTGCCACTAGAAATAGTGTCCACTGTAGTGGACCACCATTCTCCACTGCAGTGTCCATCATCTCTTTCAGGACTCTGTTCACAAGACGCATTGTCCATCATTACATGACAAGATGATTATAAATGCCTTTTACTGGAAGCTTATCCTGAAGAATCCCATTCTATTATTGAATCCTGCACTTAGTTTTAAAAAATGAATTGCAAAAATTCAAGGTTAGAAGAAACCTCAGATTCATCTCAGTATCGGTGTGCCAAAGTGTGGTACAGCTGCCAAAAATTAATGTGTCTGTAGCCACATTTAAGGTCAGCTTCATAGTAGGGTACAGCCTAGACCAAGAAAGATAATGGTGTCACTGTGCTCAAAGACTGCATGATCACTTTTGAAGTATTGTAACTGTCACAGTGACATATCCGAACACAATCCTATAAGAGGGACCAAAGTGGTAATGATCTGGAATGCTAAAGGAAATGGGTATATTTAACCTAAAATAAAGAAGATTTGATATATGTCATCTCTTTCTTCATCTATTTGAAAGATTGTCATGTGAAAGGACAAATAGAAATGTTATTCATCTCTCCAAAAGGAAAGCACTAGGGCCAGTGGGAAGAAGGAACAGACAGGTTGTCAGCTCAACATGAAGGAGAACTTTCTAGTAATTAGAGAACATGTTAAAGAAAATGATCCTGACACGTAACAATGGCAAAGAAGAATTTATTCAAGACTCTTACAACAGGAGTATTGTAATAGGGGAGAAAGGTTGGGCTCCACTCCAAGTCTAACAGAGAAAGCTGAGGATTTATAGCCAGTGAGCAGGGTGAGGGGATCAACGCATGGAAAATTAGTAAGAGAAGACATCACAGTTGGGTGATTCTCACTAACATACTGAACACTGACCAGAGCGGTTAGATATCAAGAGTGGGGATGAGGAATATGATCAGCTCTCAGCAGTGATCAGATAGCAAGGGTGGGGGATTCTTGCTAAATGGACTGGGCAGGATTCTTGCTGAAACGGGGCTTGTCAGAGGTGGGCGTGGAGACCTGGTTGAGAAGTGGACTCAAAGGAGCCCAACTAAAGTTTCGTCAGGAGAGAGCCTTTGTCAGTAAGTTCCATACTAGTAATGGTAATAATGTTATCTTCTTAAACAAATGATGAAATAGTGGCTTGCAGAGATGATGTAGCCTTCCTATGGTCACTCAGTGAGCGAGCAGGGGTCCCCACTCAGATGGGTGTCACTCCAGAGCCCTGTTTGTTAGCCATGAAGCTCTTCCCTTATTTCTTAGAAGAAGCTGCTTTGTAAGATGGAGCACTTCTTCTCAGGGTTAGTCTTCAGCTACAGGTTATTTCATCAGTGATATTAAAGAAGAATTTCTGAATTGGACAGAATGGGAAGTGCTTGCTGAGGTATGCTCTAATTTTAAGTGTCCATGGTCTTCTGATTCTGCTCTGAAAATTGTTTTGATTTTCAATCTGGGCTAGAAGGAAATTTAACACAGTCTAATCTTTCTGCACATCCTTGCCAAATGTGTTATTTCTTATTTTTTTTTATATAGCCATTCTATCAGGTGTGAGATGAAACCTCATTGTGGCCAGCATGGTGACTGTAGTTAATAACACTACATTGTATATGTGAAAATTGCTCAGAGACTAGATCTTTAAAGTTCCTATCACAGGAACAAATATTGCAACTATAGGTGGTGCTGGATGTTAACTGGACCTACTGTGGTGATCATTTTGCAATATAGACATATATTAAATCATGTTGTACATCTGAAATTAATATAATGTTATTTGCCAATTCAATTTCAATTAAAAAATAATGCACATGTATAAACCCCCAAAATATCTAACTTGACACCTTAATTTGAGAAGTGATAAAATGGAAGCTAAGAACATAAAGTGAATCTTCCGTAACTATGTAGTAAGTTTGTGACAGAGCAGAGCTATTCCACTGGCTCATGGGTCTAAGGTTTGTTTGTCTGTCATTTTGTAGTGTTCTAATCCATGTCCCAAACATCTTAGTAACTAATTTTCCTTAAACAGTATTTTTCCCTCTTGCATAAGAAAGTGCGGTAGTTGCCTAACACATCCAATACCAAGGCTGATTGATTTTCAAGGTCCTCAGGAGTCTGGTCTTGAACTGCTCTCAGACTGATTTACTTCATGTTCAATGTTTGGAAAGAAACATTCTGATTGAAAGATTTTTCCAACTAAGATATGAACCCCTTAATTACTCTATGATATTTGCATTAAAAAAATGACATGCTATCCAAATGAATCTGGAGGAGGAGTTTCGATTAGTATGACTGCTGCTTAAGTGAAAGGAGCTATTTTGGAATAGAAATATCTCTTGCCTTGCAGTACTGAAACGGCCCATCTTCCTGCACACTCCCAAGTTACTAATCCAGAAACAAGAAACACAGGCATCGTGTTTTCTCCTTACAGCTGGCTCTAGACACACTGAGATCATTTCAAATTTTGTAAGCTTTTCTCAAATTCAGCTCTACCTAGATTATTTGATGCTCTTGGATGTTATGCTAGGAGGGTATGGACAGTGTTTTGTTCCAATGAACTCTTTAAATAGAACGCTGCTACAGTTTTGTATGCCAGCTCCTGGGACGTGAGCTAGATTCTGGAGATTTGGCATGTCAGCATAGCAAACCTCTGCACACTATACTAAGTAACACCTGCTTATGGATGTTCACTTTTATATATTGCTAGCCTTGACCCTAAACATCTAGTCCCAATCAAACCAACAAACTCTTTAGGACTGCTTTCCCAAAGGGAACTGTGGTAGTTTATGATACTAAATTTTTTTTTAGCTGATTGTAGGGAAAAGAAAGCAACTAAGAACAATGACAATAAATTTCATTTTTCTCTATTTTGCACATCATAAATGATTTATTTTGTTTGGATCAAAATCTAAACACACGGTGCTTGACTGAAGTAAACAATAATAATTTATAAATGATTCCCAATGTCTACTTGAAGAATGGGAGCTAAAATGTTGCTTTTAATTTTAACTCAAATAATTTCTAATGACTGAAACAAGAATAATACTGAAGGAAAGCTTTTACAACATTAAGATATAAGATTACAAGTTGCACTTTGTTGAAATATGTAACTCATGGGAACATGGAATAAATTATGCCTTTCCAACTCCAGTGATGCTCAATTGCAGCCTTAAAAGTAATTCTCTGTTTTGGATGGGGCGATGAAAGAGCTACACAGAAGCTTACTGACGCTCAGGGCACTGGAGCTCAGAAGTTAGAGAGAAGTAACTCTGAAGCATCCTCTCTGAATCTGAGTCAGTATGGTAGACGGACTTATGCAGAGAATGGTGGAGTCAGGAAGTCAGTCCAGACTAGAGGCCTAACTCTTGGAGAATTGAAATCCTCTGATTCCCACATTATACTCTCTTCAGGGATAATTTTTAAAAATTAGAGAACTTTATCAAATGCTATCAATATGTCCATCTATCCATCCACCTATGCACATACATATATGTAGTCTGTCTGGGAAAAAAATATAGGCATTGTTAATATAATGAGAGTGGTTTGTGCACATCAGTGTAATTCGGCAGACAGGGAGAGTGAACTGGAATGTGCATAAGTGAGCAATGACAACTTCACTAGTCAGGGAGTGGTAGGTGCCATTGAGTGAGCTTGTGTACTGTGTGGCCCTCACATTCAAAATGACTGGGTGAGTAGAGCAGTAAGCTTGCATCCTAATTTCTGTTAAGCTTAAACATTACTCCATGGAAACTATTCAGATGATTCAGAAGGCCACAAGTGTGGGTAACTGGTGATTGAAGCTTCATCATGACAATGTGTCCATTCATGCATCACGTTTCATGCAGAGTTTTTTTGCAAAACATCAAGTCACCAAGCGACTCAGCCCCCTTACTGCCTAGATTTGGTGCCTTGTGACTTCTGGCTTTTCACAAAAGAAAAATCACCTTTGAAAGGGCAGTGATCTCAGACCATTGATGAGATTCAGGAAAATATGACGGGGCAGCTAATGGCAATTGGAAGAACTGTGTGAAGTTCCAAGGCATTTTCTTGGAACAGAATTGAGATGTCATTGTCCTATGTGCAATATTTCTTGTCTTGTATCTTTTTCAATAAATGTCTCTATTTTCATGTTACATGACTGGACACCTTCTGTACAGATCTGGTGTATATGAGGGGGAATGGCCCCCCAAACCAGAACTATCTTCTGCAGGATGGACTCCTTATAGTGTAGGATTCCCCATCTGCACCAGTGTTCTACAGACTCATCTATATCAGTGTACCATTATTGTAAGAGGCTGCATCCATCTTTAGTGAATTTTTTTAACTCTTTCAATGCATTTGCCCATTCGATGATGAGTGATTTATGAGTGTACCTACCCTCACCATGGTGAGTATTGAACAGTTTTTGACCAAAAACTGCACGACCCCATTCCCAAGCCTCCCTGTTCACCTGGTCTTGCCCCAGAGACTTATTTTTGTTTCCTCAGATGAAAAAAATCCCCAAGGGGAAATAGTTTATGTGAAAGAGGTGAAACAAAGAATAGCAGAAGCACTAAACACCATCAAAATCGATGAGTTAAAAAACTGTTTTGAGCAGTGGAAAACAAGTCTCGATAGGTGTATTTCATCAAATGGAGAGTACTTTGAAGGTGACTGAAGTTTACATGTGTAAGAATAAATACATGATTTTTTATAAATTAATTCTGTGTCTTTTTGGAGATTATATGTGATCATTTTGCAAATAGACATGTTAAAACATGTACATCTGAATGAATATAATGTTATTTGTCAATTCCTTTTCAATTAAAAGCAATTCACATGTTTAAACTGTGTGTGTGTGTATATATATATATATATATAGTTTATGTAAACTATATATAGTTTACATACACACACACACATGTTCCAGCAGAAGTAAGGTCTGCTTGAGTGTGGTTGGTAGGGTATGTGAATGTTTCATACAAGATGGACGGCAATTTGAACATTTCATCTAAAATGTCATATGGTATGCTTTCATGTGACATTATTATGTTACAGAATTGCATGCTTATAATTTTGTAGTAAGATTTGCTATAGATTACCAGCTCACAAAGAGGGGGTGTTATATGTGCCCCTCTTGTGTATGTATATGTGTGTGTGTGTGTGTATGTATGCGTGTGTATGTTATTTTCAAAATAATGGGGTGCTAGGTAGAAGACCAGCCAGAAAAGTGGAAAGAACACAGAATGCAGGATAGAAGGACAGACTGGCTTGGAGCTCCATCTCTGTCACGTTCCAACAGGGCAGCTTTGACAAAGTCAGCTTCTTCCCCACCCTCCTTAGTTTTTCTCATATGTTAAAAAAATAGATAGAAAAGGAAACAAGAATAAGCCAACATTACTTTCTATATTTTATATAGTTTGCCATAAAAGTCAAGTGAAATAATATAGGTAAATCATAAATTATGAAGAGTTATGCTAAATCACTTAACGATGTTTAAAAATATTTCTTTTATAGAATGTCCCAGCACTTGAAATTGTTAGTCCTAGAACAGATGTATTTAGTGATATTTTATTTAAAATGATGCTTATCCCCTTAATTTGCTTGTAGTAATGGTCAAATCATTTCCAACCTAAACGTAGCAGTTTAGAGCACTGCTTCTGAGTCCACACTCATGAGTTCAATTCCCAATTCTGCCACTTAGGTTTAAACCAAACATAGGTTCAGTGACCTATGTTAATTCATATCACTTTTCACTGTCTATAGAGTTTTTCCCCTATAAATAGAGATAATAATAACACAACCAATAATGTTATATGGAAGAGGTATGACATAATACATGTCCAGTGCTCAGTACAATATTTTACACTTAATAAGGACTCAACATAGTTTGTGTACGTTGATTATTTTCACAACAGCCTATGTTGATTATTGTCACATCAGCCCATGGAGTCAAACAAAGTAAAAACACTTATCTCACCTAAAGTTAAGTTAATCTTTCTACATGCGTCCCTCATCTCATCCATTCACAGTTGATTAAAAAAGAAAACTTGGTTTATTTATACTTAACCCATTTTCTTATTCCCTTGAGAATCTGATTTCTGATGTTTATGGCACAGCAGCTTTAAACTTCATGAGTCTTCTCAATTATATTGAACATGAAATGACTCTTTTTAGCCAAATCCTAAGAATTGATATAGCCATGATTTTTTTATCCTCTCTATTCTTGCTTTCTCTCACACCTCAAATAATCCTAAGGAAACTGTATTTAGAAAGAAAGTCAGAACTGTGATAATATATAAGTCCAGTATATATACATGTCTAACTTCTCAATTCTAAAATTTCTTTCCCCCATCTCATCCCATAACCATGGCTTCTCTCTTAACTTTCATTTATTTTTTACTTTACATTTTATGTGAGAAGACTAATCCATTTTCTTGGCTTTAGTAAAAACCCCTGTGTAGATGACACAAATTTCTATCATGATATCATGAGATATCAAATTTCTATCAAATTTCCATCTCTGACTCAGGCAGCAAAGCTCTCCAACCTTCCACTGAATGGTTCATCTCAAATATAAAAAACTAACATATCTACTCCACACACAAAATTTTCACTCAAAATTAGCCTTACTTTCTAATTTACCTCTCTCTGTCCAAGGCGTTTCCATTTTCCCAACTCCTTAGATTTGAAACTATAAGGTTATCTTTGACTCATCTTTTCCTTTATTCTCTATATTTATTCTGTAAGTGACCACGAACTCCACATTTTTACTTAAAAAATTATTTTACTCTTCTCTTTTTTCTTTTACCACTGTTAGAGGCCACATTTCACCCACAACCAAATGACTATTACAACCGTTACTTTTGTTCTTCCAGAATTTTTGTTGCTTTCTCACTCAATCAATTTTCCTGGCTTACAATAGCCAAACTAGCTGTCATTACATGGATTTTCATCATGTGACTGCTGCCTAAAAGCCTGTACATTTATTGATGTGTTTACAGCAAGTCTAAACTCTCATGCTTAGTGTTTAAATTTCCAAAGGCCTAAAAATAATCTGCATACCAATGTTCATACCTCCCTACTTTCTAACACGTCCGTTCTACTCAGGCCTGCCTTTTCACTGCTCTTCTCAAACATCTCCTGTCTGTCTTTTACTCATGTCTGCTACTGTTACATGACACTGTCTTTCCTTACACCAGCACAAATCTTATCACTCTGCATCAGTCAGCTTATCTAAGTGATGCTGTAGTTAGCATTAAATGACCCCTGGTTCTTAGTGGTTTACAGCGACAACAAGAACAAAGTTTATTTTTCACTCATATTGTATTAATCTCACTTTGTAATTTTTTTCTATAGAACCTCTATTCTAGTATCGACCTAATAGATTAGTCTCTCCCGGGAGACTGACATTCTTTCTCTAGATGGCAAAACAAGAACATGTTAGGGGCTAGTAAAGCTTTTGCTCCGAATCGTGACTTTTCACAACTGTTCACATTCCACTAGACAACGAAAGTCACTTAGTGAAGCTTCATATCAGTAAGATGGTATGTATCTTTTCTTCATGTAGAGAGGCACAGAAAATCCCATCAGGCTGAGCCTTATGTCAAGAGAACTGGGATGCATAGAGGAACAGCTAATATTTTGAAAATGTATGAAGTTTACCATTGTCTACTTTCTTTGTCACAAATACTTTATTCCCTTCTCCTTTCAAAATACACTCACTCCCTCTCCAAAGGACACAACTCAACACACAACATGCAAAATTGAACACTCTGGTCTTATGATATGCTATATCTACATAAGGATGTGACTCCCCTTAATTTATATATTTATGAACTAAGCAGACAAATTCTATGCCACCTCATATACAACAGCCAATGATAGTACAGGGTCATAATACTAGTAAATATTCACATTCAGAAAGTGCAAGCATAGGCAGCACATGTCAGTGAAGGGCTCACTACAAAGCTCAGAAGTTGGTAGGAGGAAGTTATGAGGCATGCTACTCAGGAGAGGAAGTGTGTTCTTAATAAGATCTGAGTCAACTTTTTCAAGGGGTTCCATAGTCCACTGTCGCCCCATCTTCACCACACATGGATTTCCTCTTTCGTGAATCCATGGAGTGCTAATAGTTATTACCACATCATAGACATCCTAATATCATTTCATGGATGTTAATATCTTTCCAAACAACTTTTAAGTTCCTTAATGTGAAGAGACTGAATCTTATCAGTGTTTTCAACTGATTATTATATATGTCTAGGACAAACTGTCAAACATACAGAAGAAAGAAAGGACTATTTGATTTAGGCTGATGATTCATAAGTATAATTGATTCATCAAAAGAGGTTTCAGTAAAGAACTTTATAAGAATTATGTATGTAACACCCTACTGTCAACAATTGATAGATTGTCCAGACAGATAATCAACAAGGATACTG